>JAWPHD010017339.1:0-45079 GCA_037043455.1 Cyrtodaria siliqua | reverse complement strand
GCGCCAGCGCTTATGACGGCATAACCAATCATCGTAGTTTGCACTAGAGGGATAGGGCAATTGACGCAATTACTCGGGATAATGTTTTCGAAAAACAAAGCGTTTTAGTTTCGTTTTGATTTTTCAAAAATATCAGACAAAGTGGACGAGAATTTGGAAAACTACCGGCGGTCATGCTTCTTATTATCAGACTTGATTTTTTTTCTGTGCGTGCATGCACTTACGAGGTCAGTTTTCTGTGCGTGATTTTTTGTTTTCATGCATGATTCACGCACATATGTGCTTGAATGGGAGGAACACTGTATATATAAAAAATATTGTTTATTAATATTGTTTCGTTTTATTCATTTCATTCCTTAGTTTACCAGATATTCATAATTTTGCATTGCAGAGATGTTGAGATTTTATTTTATTTTCAGTAGGTGATAAAATTTGTGTTACTCGGTTTTTATCGTTAGGTTCTATAGCAAAATAAAAATCTTTGACAGAGTAAAAATACCATAATTTTCAAGACTTTGATTTTAAAAGATACATATATTCAATCAATTTGCATGAATGTGCATGAAATTCATAATTTTGCATTGCAGAGATGTTGAGATTTTGTTTTGTTCTCAGTAGGTGATAAAATTTGTATTACTCGGTTTTTATCCTTAGGTTCTATAGTAAAATAAAAATCTTTGGCAGAGTAAAAAAGACGATAATTTTCAAGTTTTTTATTTTAAAAGATACATATATTGAATCAGTTTGCTTGAATGTGCATGCAGTCTGCAAGGTTTTAAACGAATCACACCGTATATACCTTAATTTTAGCAGTGAACTTGGTTGAACATGAAGGATAAAGACCGAGTTTATCACCTATCAGAATGTATTAGTATGTCTTATTTCTGGTCACTGATTGGTCAGTTTATTTTGATGATGCACTATCAAAATTATGAATAGGCAGGGTTTTAAAAGAATCACTCTGTAGATACCTTAATTTAACAGTAAACTTGGTTGAACATCAAGGATAAAGACCGAGTTTATCACCTACAGAATGTATTGTTATGGCTTATTTCTGGGTCACTGATTTGTCGGTTTTTTTGATGATGCTATATCAAAAATATGAATAAACCAAATCTCTTATTTTTATATTTAAAATACATTTATACATAAAACTCTACAAAAAAAGAAATATGGCTTGGGCCATTAGAGCCAAATGGCTCCAATTTCTCGAATTTGGCTCAAACTCTTTCATTTGGTGCAAGTGGTGGCGCAAGAAAAAATTGGTCAACTGACATTGTTGATTCACACAGTACTGTTAAAATACAGAACCGTCTCGGTACTTATACCGTACCATTTCATTTTAATGGTATCCAACCCTATTGATGATCGTAATCGACGTCCCATCCTCAACTGGCAATCATTAATAAATGTATTCCATCACTAAGACCTGGGACATGAACCTTCTGGTAATCAAACTGGGTAGCTCTGGGTCAAGAGGCAAGTATACTAACCAGTCCACTCTGCACCAGTTCCTCCAACATACACGTTAACACAAAGACTACAACATACACGCAAACACGGAGAAATAAAAAGTATCAATAAACTGTAAAATGGCAAATACGTCTTATATGTTTTCATCATGCGTACTGTACAATGTAAACAAATGAACGTGTTACGTTGGGTGGGGAAAACATTCGCCTACAGTACAGATACCCATAATGCACTTCTGGGTACCCATTCAACCCGTAGACTGGATATATTCTTACATTAATTCCGCTTTCCCATTCATTGCTGACGTCTATTAAGCGATATCACATGATTCAAAAGTGTATGCTATGTTTTAAAATAGTTTGAAGCACAAAGCAACCGACCACAATTGTTGTTTTGGTTGACCGGGGTCGTGTTTTGCAAGGAAAAGCGTAAAACTCACCTCCTTTGCGTCAATCTGTACGGCTAACAGGAGCACACACACCCCTAACAATTGTATAAGACGTCGCATCACAGTGTCGTTTAATGTTTATTTATCCCTATATGTGTGATGTGTCTGTTTAAATTATCTCAAATGAACTACAACTAGTCAACACAATTTGTCCCGTGTTTTCCCAGTAGATTCCGAACTACTTTTTAAATTGTCATTAACACATATTCGTACGCGCAGGTGCACGGCTATGTTTATTTCAATTTATTTGTGATGTTATAACATGAATGAAAAGTAAGTAAAAGTCTCCCACCATTAGTAGTCTTATTTATATCGACTAGTTGTTTCTTATGTAAAAGAAAAACATATATGAACTGAGTTTTACCAGTGATGGCACTATTTATTTCTACAATTATTTTCGTCACTTCCGGTAGGTTTCTAACCCTCATTCATATGGGATTAACCCTGACTGAGTCACACGAAAATATTTAGCAACCCAATCACTCCTCTCGGACTTTCATATAAGAAATTAAAAAATATAACAAACTTGGAATTTGAAAAAGTGGGGTTTTTTTTAAAAAAAGTATGTTAATGTAAACTTAGCGCTATTTGCCTGTTGGGTCTCCTATTAGACCAATACCGAGGCGATATAGAGCGTAGGAGTGTAATACCGACCACCTAAGAGGATGTAACCCCACCTCCCCCCGAGTACTGAATACTCATTATTTTAGAGACCGAGTACTGAATACTATTTAGCTTCGGACAAAAATTCTAAGTATAAAATTACAAAGGGCATAACTCTAATTTGAATGATGACCTAAAACACCTAATAGCCGGGATCTGCTAGATAAATGAAGGATTATAAAAATGAGACCTTTATTTACATTTTATGATTTTTTTTGTACATATTTGGTTTTAAAAATACATTTTACGAGTACTAAATACTCAATAGTGTGTGTGGCGAATACTGCGTTCTCAGGCTCGTGCGTACTGAATACCGCCTAAAATGCCCTGAATACTGCGTACCAAAAGGGGGTGGTTTCAGCCTCACCTAAGGCATACTGTTGAAAACTCACATAATTAATATATATAAGTAATATGTTTGTAACATATGTGATTATACCATTTTGAAGCAATACAACCATGTGATAAGAAGGCTACCTCCTAACAGTAATCCTGTTTTACCTCCCCTTTTTTGAAATGATATGAACAGGCTATTGCCGAACATGTGAGGGTTTTGCCGACTACTATATGAGGGTATTGCCAAACACTACACCACAAAACACCTGATACAATATTGTTTTGTGTTTTTGTTTGATAATCAAATTATTGGTTTATTAAATAATGTGTCAGAAATATCAAATTAACAAAAAAACGAACGCAGAGTATGATGATATGTTTTAGCTTTACAATATTTAATAATATTCCCATTTATAAATCGGTGCTATTTCAAGTCCATATCTTTTCTCAACACACTTAAAATAGGAATAACCTCGTACAACTTTTCCGTGTAACAAGAACGTCTCATAAAAGTTTCAAGTAGTTTTATGCAGTCCTTATACTCTCTTTATCACTTGTAGCTAGTACCTGGTTCAACTTCGTTTGCCTCATCTGAATCAACCAGAACATCTTTATCACTTGTAGCTAGTACCTGGTTCAACTTCGTTTGCCTCATCAGAATCAACCAGGTCGGCCATGCTAAACATCTCGACTTGATCTTTGCATCCTCATTCCTGTTGGTTTTGGTGCTTATGAGATTCTTGTTAGAACTGCTGTTTTCTTTTTTATAGCTTTTTCGGATGATTATTTTATTTAGCTTCACTTCCCTTTTTCTGTTTATTTATTGTCATCTTATACATTCTGCTATATCAGCATTTGTCTAACCGTCATGCCTATATCATCGCTTAAGAAAGGGCTTTTTGGGGGTCTTTTCTTCAATATTTGTTTTGAGAAGGGTTCTGGGGACACAAATCAAGGGATTAAACATTTTACAAGGTGTTATCTAAATTAATTTAAGTTATTTATTACACTTTTAATACTAAAAAAGCAATTTTGATGCTAAACAAGTTTATAAAAAAGAAATGTAAAAGGTTAATGGATTTATTTATTGTCAATCATGATCAGATATTACCCAACTACTCTGTAATTAGAGTACCCAAGACAACTCATTAAGTAGGATTCCAGTGATTAAAACAAGTTATATCCCTTGATTAGTCATGCATAACTTAAAATAGAAAGTGATGAAACAAAACGCAGTCAGTATTCAGTTATTATTATTAGCAATTAATAAAAAAGGCTCAATATTTTGATGGAGTCTGTGGTTGTGTTGTTTCTAAGTATAACATGGGTTGGGAATGAAAAGAGGGTGTGCCCTTTATATAGATGACATATACTATGAGGTATACCTTACTACAAATACATGTTATTCCATAAAGGCTTTATCAAGCAAATGTACGGCAATACCCTCATAGGCGGCAATACCCTCATGGGCTCTACAGTTTCATATTTATATCGAAGTGTGAATTTTATTATATAAAACAAAACTGTACTGTATACATGTGTGTTTTATATAAATAAAAACATATATTATTATTATTTAAGCCGGAATCTGAAAAGGTGGGTTGCAACTTAGTTTAAACTTATTTATTTTACATCGATTGTAACGAAAGCTCTATGAACTTATTTGAATCACTCTCGATGTCTTCCAGGGTAGAACCAGTACTAAGCAATGCAGATAAAGTGTCTTGCTCAGGGACACAACGCATATGGCAATGACGGAATCGAACCCACGACTTTTGGATCATGGGTCCAACGCTCTACCACTAGACCACCGCGCTCCACAAACTTGAGCGTGTAACCCGTGCTCCCCCTTGAATCCGGAATACCAGATAAATTAAAGACTGAATCCGGAATACGCTCTGAATTACAGCCTGAATCCGGAATACTGTTTGAGTTCAAACTGCGCCCTTAATAGACTGATCAGTATTTATTGACATGCACACTAGCTATAAAAATTCGCCCCAAATACAAATCAGTAGTGCTATTATTTCGTGGTCCTTTGGGGATTATCAAGACCAATCTATTAAAAGTAGAATACTGTATAAGCCGATGGTAAAGGCATGGATATACAGGTACCCAAATTTCCGCTAGGGATTTTTTTTTTGCCAGACGATCATAGGTGAGTTTTGGCGTATATTTCATAGCAATCTTAAGCTTATTTTGACTGCTATTTTAATACACATTGAAATCAGAAGACAAAATGAAAATCAGGTACGGCATACGGAACTTTAATACAACTCATCACTCCCCATCCCCTTCCCTTCAGTTTTTCTTGCGTTTTTCGATTTTTATTCTTTCGGACATGACAAATAATTTGTACGCACGTGCTACGCGCCTGAAGCTGTTTATTGGCACACATGGTGACAAAACAGAATTGTATCAAAATACAAAGGCCGACACAGACACGTCGACGTACTGTATATTCGGTACCGAAGGGTGTAGGCGTACAATATGGAACATTATTATATAACCTATAAATAGACGCGTTTTCATTGGCTAAAAAGTAATTTTTTAGAAAAAATATCTAGCGATATTGACCTGTTTTTTTCTGATATTGACCAGTTTTATAAATAGTAACAGGGGAAGACCTATATACATGATGTTGTTATATATGATAAATGAGGGTTATATAATAAAACAGTTATGGACTTTTCAGCTGTTATACATGATGTTGATATGTACCAAAAAATCATTATTGACCTCGGCTATCGCCTCGCGTCAATAAAGATTTTTTTGGTGCATATCACATCATGTATAACAGCTGAAAAGTCCATAATTGTATAATATACCACTAAATGAACATAACAAGATTAACATAACTGAAGCCAAAT
Source organism: Cyrtodaria siliqua (assembly GCA_037043455.1). Classification (NCBI taxonomy): domain Eukaryota; kingdom Metazoa; phylum Mollusca; class Bivalvia; order Adapedonta; family Hiatellidae; genus Cyrtodaria; species Cyrtodaria siliqua. The sequence goes on along the minus strand of JAWPHD010017339.1, from coordinate 39,289 downwards.
AAAGTCGAGTTACCTAATGAGCCAGCTAACCTTATGTACTTACATTATCATTATGCATGTATGTACAATTTGCCGAGTCACATGATCATTGTCGCAGTTTTATATACGGTCATCTTATTTATTTTGTTTATTTAACTTAAAACAGAAGTCACTTTATAGAATAAAGAATACTCTCTCAGCTAGAAACAAATCAGCAACGATCTGAATATATATATATATATATATATTAACAGTTTGCGTGCACGTCACTGTCGCAGTTTCGAATTATTACGGATAAACGAACGGATATTGTTATTTAGTTCGTTTTTAGTAAAGCTAGAACAGACATCACTTTATAGAAGAAGGAATTAGCTCTTAACGTGTCTTTGAATTAGCCAGCTAACTTAAAGAGTTTTCCCAAAATAAACAAATCAGCAACGATATGTATATATACATGTATATATATATATTTAATTTGCGAGTCACGTCACTGGTCGCAGTTTCACATACGGTCAAACGAACGTATTTTTGGTTATTTAGTTCGTTTTTAGTAAGCTAAAACAAATCCTGTATAGAATACACAATTGTCTTTCAACTCGTCTTTGAAATAGCCAGCTATCTTAAATAATTTCTCAAAACAAATAAATTAACAACGATATGTATAGGTGTCCAGAAGTAAATCAAATCCATTGAGTCCAATGCTATATTGTCCAAGCTTTCTAGTTAGACATTTTTCAAATGAAGTTCAAACTAAGATTCACGTACATGTTCTTAGTCATGAGACCTGCCTCTCTAGAAAACTGCTGAGAATAGTAGGGGTCATGTGGCATATAAGAAAATAAAATTCTGATCTTTGTTGATACCGTGAACAAACTGCGTTCATTCGGCACTCTTAAATGTGTTCTACTTTCACTTTCAAAACTGTCAAGTGACAAATAAAATCATCATACAACCATGCAAATGGTTTTTAGCTATCACAAACAAGTCAATAGAGTCATTTCAGCCAGAAAAACAGGCGTTAAATACTCAAAAATGCCTTTTATCACAAAAAAAGTTTAGGGATTATATTTTTGGACACTCCTTGCGCATGCGCGAAAAACCCTTACCTGTACGCGCAGAGTATCGTGGGTAAATTATTATTTGGCGGATAATTGGATTTACGATATGTTTCGAATCCAGAGTCTGTAGCTGTAGATCTATGGTAAAGGACGTGAGAGGAGTTGCACATATATTACCTCTCATGAACTGACTTGAAAACCCGAGTCTGCTACTTTTATCTCTTGTTTGTGTGTGTTGCTTCCAAGGGATCCCCTTTTCAATATGTATTGACATTCACACTATAGCGTTTGTTTAGTGCTGTGTGGCGGCTGTAAAATGTCGTCCGACTACGAATCTATATAGTGTTATCATTTACTGGTCCTTCGGGATCATCAAGCCCAATCTTTGTGACTTTGAAGAAGACCACTTAAGCCTGTGCTAGAGGCGTGTATATATATATATATCTTATATAACCTCGCATGAACAGACTCAATCCCTTGGAAGCAACAAACGTAAACAAAGGATACAAGTAGCAGACTCGGTTTTATTGAGTCTGTTCATGAGATGTAATGTGTGGTGCAACACCTCTCACGCCTCCTGGCACCGGCTTCAGTGATCTTCTATTTTAAAGCCACAAAGGCTTGACGATCCCAACGGACCTGAAAGTAATAACACTGATGATGTGTTGTCGGGGCGACGTTTTACGGCCGCCCGCCGTGAAACAGCACTAAATAAACGCTAGTGTGAATGTTAATAAATACTAAGGAAGCAACAAACACAAACAAGAGATAAAAGTAGCAGACTCGGTTTTATTGATTCTGTTCATGAGAGGTAATGTAGGTACAACACCTCTCACGCCTCCTAGCACCGGCTTACTTACAGAAGAAGATGTGCGTCTTGGTTCATACTTCAAAAACGACTTCAAGTTATCCCATTCTACGTGTCTGCCTTCAGAGAAATCGTCCATTTGGAAACTCAGAGTCTTTAGAAAGGCGTTTTATGCCATCTTTACTGTATAGTCTCCAACACCATGAGAAGAAAATCCACACGGAATGCCGTCCTCAACCAGAAGGAGCTTTTTGAGCTTTGCGAGCTCTGCTAACTGTGCTTCTGCGACACACAGTCCAAAGCTTCGCATTTCGGGTTTTCGATTTGCATCGGAAATGTGAGACGATAAGACGCCTCAGTATTTGAATTGAACTGGATTTTATAGTCGCACCAACAGTTAAGGTCATATGGCAATTTTCCAGCTTCCAATTGGTCGTGCATGGGCGGGCACCTGGGTCGAACCACCGACGTTCCGCAAGCCAGCTGGATAGCTTCCCCGCATAAAGATTTCTAGGTCCACGAGGGATCGAACCCACAGCGGTGAGGGGCAAGTGATTTCAAGTCAGAGACTCTAACCACTCGTCCAATGACGCCCCCGCCTCAATAAATATGTCTCAACGTGCATATGTGTAAACTACTATATATATTTATTTTTTATCACTACTGTAACATCGTTTTCAATTAAGGGAGAAAACTGTGTTAAATTACATGTAGGCTAATGTAGCTACAGACGGAATGTTTCGTTTTAAAGCAACCTGAGTTCAGTCTGTATCGGGATACATTTTCGTATTTATATATTTTATCGGATTTATATTTACTGATTTAAACTTTTTTTAAATAAATGTCCATTCTGTTAATCGCATCCGCGTCCAAAATACTATATAGTCTCGTCCCGCGTATCTCGCCTCTGCGTATCTCGCCTCTGCGTCCGGAATACTATATAGTCTCGTCCCGCGTATCTCGCCACTTCGTCCGGAATACTATATAGTCTCGTCCCGCGTATCTCGCCTCTGCGTCCGGAATACTATATAGTCTCGTCCCGCGTATCTCGCCTCTGCGTCCAAAATACTATATAATCTCGTCCCGCGTATCTCGCCTCTGCGTCCGGAATACTATATAGTCTCGTCCCGCGTATCTCGCCTCTGCGTCCAAAATACTATATAATCTCGTCCCGCGTATCTCGCCTCTGCGTCCGGAATACTATATAGTCTCGTCCCGCGTATCTCGCCTCTGCGTCCAAAATACTATATAATCTCGTCCCGCGTATCTCGCCTCTGCGTCCGGAATACTATATAGTCTCGTCCCGCGTATCTCGCCTCTGCGTCCAAAATACTATATATAGTCTCGTCCCGCGTATCTCGCCTCTGCGTCCGGAATACTCGCTAAATCAGCCTGAATCCGGCGTCCGAAAAAGTGGGGTTTCACACTCAACGTTGGTAGTATGGAAAGCAAAACAATAAGCACCAATCAGTGTGTTTAATTAATTAATGTCACGAATGTCACGACTGTAGGCCTTCCGCATTTTCTCCCATTTAAAGGGATTATAGGGAATATAAGGGAATAAGTGTTGTTTTTCCATCATTTTTTCAAATGAATGATATTGAAAAGTTTAAATACATTATTTTAAGTAAAGACCATCATTATGACCTTAATCAATTATAAATGTATAACCCTTGTTTATGATATGCTTAATATAAAAACATATATATGTCATTTATATCAAAAGTTAAGTCATGAATGGGGAAGATTTGAAATATGATAATGTATTAATTTTATAACAACTAGGAATCTATGTATGCAGGACAGGTAACCATTAAATATATATTCATGCATGACATTTGAATTATCTGTACATGTTAAAAAAAATGAAAAAAAGATGAGGCCATTTAAAACAAAGTGTGTGTTCACCTGAAACATACGTCGTGCTAACCAACCACACTGCATGTTTATATACGGAGGGCCCAACCTGGAATATGTTCTATATGTTCTATCTGTTGCTGTGGAATGAGCATTTCATCCGGAGAAGGCCTGATCATCGTAAGAAGCTCAAAGCGATGTCTATGTATTTTTTATTTGCAATTTAACACCCTCTCTTAAAGAACCAAACCCAAACATTACAAAACCGTTAATCAAAACTTTAGGCAGGTGTTTAGGCCATATATTTATGTATATGTACCGATTAAAAGTATGGGTTTATTGACAGGTTATTAAAATACCCGTGACTGAGTATGCGTACAATTAATTATGAGTTGGTAGTTTGGCCTTGCTGGTTAAAGCCGTTTATAATATTGTGTCTATATAGAGTTTGCATTCTCAAAATATATACCTTGTCGTCAGTATGTTTATAATTGCGTTTGGAAAGGTTATCATTTAAAACGTTCAACCTTACAGACTTGGTGTCCGTTATTAGTGTACAATATTACCGTCAAATTTGCAGTTAATTTGAAACCTGACCTCTGGTAAAAATTTTTTTTGAAAACGTGGCTGTTGTTGGTGGGAAGGCTACTTTATATATTTTAAGTACACGAGAACATTTCTAGTTCATATTTTATCTTATAATAAAACCATCTCACAGATAAGTATGTCTCACCCACGAAATGTCGGAGAGACATTGATTTTTTGGTATCTGTCCGCCCGTCAGTCACAAAATCTTGGTCCGACCCTTTTAGCAGAGTTATGAGTCCTTTTCGACTGAGATATTTTGTGCAGTAATTATATCAACTGGGAACGTGTTTGTTGTCGTAATTCCTCCTACAGTTTTCCACGGATTGGGGGCGTCCGTGTCCGAGTGGTTAACGTCTCTGACTTGAAATCACTTGCCCCTCACCGCTGTAGGTTCGATCCCTCAGGGGCCTAGGAATCTTTATGTGAGGAAGCTATCCAGTTGGCTTGCGGAACGTCGGTGGTTCTACCCAGGTGCCCGCCCGTGCACGAAAATTGCCCGGAGGGGCACCTGGGGTCTTCCTCCACCAATGGAAGCTGGAAAGTCGCCATATGACCTTAGCTGTTGGTGCGACTATAAAATCCTATTCAATCAATTTCCACGGATTGCTTCGAAACTTAGTTCACTTATTCATCAAGATGCGCAGATTCGGAACTGGCAACTTAATTTTGATCAGACCATGCACGTTTAGCAGAGTTATGGGCAGTCTCTTACTCAGATTTTCTATGCATTAAGTATATCAAATGAGCATTTTTGTCACCGCAACTCATATATACTCTTGCTACAGTTTTCACGGGACTGGTTTGTGTCTTCAGCATTTTCCGCAGATGTGCAACTGAAAACAGGATTTTGATGATATCCAGTATGTTTTAGCATGTTGATTCAACACAAAACATGGCTGCCAGCGGCCATCTTTGTTTACATGGAGTTATATAGTAAAAACGTGTAGCGACTACTCCTCTGAAACTACTTGACGGATTTTCATGAAACTTTACAGGAATGTTGCTCTTGATGTCTAGTTGATCCTTCCAAAATGACAGGTTGACCGTAAATTCTAAATGGCCGCCTCAGCTAAAAATAGATTTTATAAAAAACAAGTTTATAGCGACTACTTCTTGAAAACTATAAGGGATATTTATATTGGACTTTTTCTAAAATGATTAGCATCACTTGATGTTGGTCCTTGTCGAAAATTATTTTGATTCCATGTTAAACATGGCAGCCAGCGGCCATCTTTGTTTACATGGAGCTCAAAAGTAAAAACGTGTAGCGACTACTTCTCTTAAACTACTTGACGGATTTTCACGACACTTCACAGGAATGTTGACCTTGATATCTAGTTGTCTTTGCAAAATTTCAGGTCGGCCGGAAATTCAAGAGGGTCGCCACAGCTAAAAATAAATTTGAAAACTATAAGGGATATTTACATTGGACTTTTTCTAAAATGATCAGCATCACTTGATGTTGGTCCTTGTCGAAAATTATTTTGACGTCATGAAATTTCACAGTAATGCTGATCTAGCTATCAAAACCTATCAGTAGCAGGGTTTGACATTAACCGTTGTCCCCTTGTCCTGTGCCATGTAGATTCTACTAGGGACAAGTTAATTGTCCCAGGTGACCTGTCCTACGGACAACTAAATTTTATAAAAAGAAATGAATTTTACATCTTTAAAACTTGTGACTGAAAAATTGTCAAAAACTTGGTGAGCAACCCTGTAAATGACAAATAAAACCCATATTGTTTTCATTGGTGGAATGCAACTGATTGAATGTAATGTCCCTTTCATGATTGATCTTGTTTTTGTATCACTTTTATATGAAGTGCGGGGACAAGTAAATTTGACTCGGGACAAGTAAATTGTTGCTGAAAAAAGTTAATTTCAACCCTGAGTAGAGCTTCAAGGACATTGTCCTCGTGTTTTTGTTTGTGGCTTGAAATATCAAAATCGTAAAAAAGGCTGGTAAGGTCAGAGAAGGCTCGGATTACATATTCAAGACAGTCAGTTAGAATGACCTTTAAATACACCTTTATATGTGACTGACAGTGCTAATGCGGGGCATTCGTGTCATATGGATACATTTTCTAGTTTTTTTATTAAGACTAGATCTAGTATGCATAACAGGACACTGACACCGCGACAACACTAATTTAAATTATTTGACCAAAACCATGGAGGCGAATGAGTTGTTTTCCTGTTGTTGTGTTTTTCAGATTCTCTCCGCTCCCCACCCCATTCCCCCCATGTATTGCCACAGCGCTCATTATGATAAGAAGTGATGTAACGTTCGGAGGCAATTTAAGAGGTGGAGTTTTATGTGACACTAGTTGCAATAGCTAGACGCACACAGACCTAGTGAAGAAAAGCTCTACTAAAGATTGTCGTCTAAAAATTGTGTTGCCAGGTGCACATCCGCGCATGATGCTGAACACCTGTGCAAAGTTTGTTTTGTTTGTATGGTGTTTTACGTCATTTTCATTACATGTAAGGTTATATATGACGGTCGATTTGTTATGGTGGAGGCAGACCACCCACTTTTCGTGGGTAGAACCAGTACTCCCAGTGGGATTCGAACCCGCAGCGGTGGGAGGCGAAGGTTTACAACGCAACGTCGTTAACCATTCGGCCACAGAGACACCTGTGCAAAGTTTGGAAGCAGTCCGTAAAGTTATGTAGAAGTTCATGCGACAAGTGTTGGGCAATGAACATAGAATATCAAAGTCGAAAAAAGACCGTAACTATAACTGAATATATGAAAATCATGTTGTCATGTGCAAATTTGGCTATGATGCTGAACAAGTACCGCATACAAGTTTGGAAGCAATCGCTGAACAACTGCAAAAGGAGTTCAGGTGACAAGTGTTGTTATTTATCTAAATCGAAGAAGGGCCGTAATTCTACATCACATGTCCGACCAAACTCATGTTGCAAGGTGCGCATCTGGGCCCTAGACATGCTGTAAAGGGTCTGTGCTATATGTTTTAGAAAACACTGTACAAATACTAGGAGTTTAGGCGTAACCTTTAAAAGGACCCTTTAAGGACCAACATCATGTCATGCTGATCATTTTAAAAAAAGTCCCATATCAATATATCACTTATAGCTTTCAAGAAGCAGTCGCTTCTCAAAATTGTTTTTAAAAAATATATATTTTTAGCTGTGGCGGCCATTTTGAAATTCCGGCCGACCTGAACTTTTCCTGGGATCAACAAGACATCAAGAACAACATTCCTGTGAAGTTTCATGACAATTCGTTAAGTAGTTTCAGAGGAGTAGTCGCTACAAAAAAAGGTTTACAGACGGACGGATAGACGGATGACGGACGCCGCACCACGGCATAAACGAATCAGAGGAGACTCGGATTATAGGAAATGTTGTTGTTATATGTAAATTGTAAATGTCAGAATGCATGAAGTATCAAGTAGGTCACATACAAACCAAGGTAAATAATCTTGTATAATTATACGAACATACCATTGCTAGTTATTTCCCTTACACCACCCTGTAAAGAAAGTGGTGTTTTACGTATATATGACGGTCGTTTTTTTTTGTGGTGGAGGCAGACCACCCACTTTTCCTGGGTAAAACAGTGCTGTACATCTCCAGTCGTAAGAATCGACTCTTCCTCACTTACAAGTCGAGCTCCCGGTGGGATTCGAACCCGCAGCGGTGAGAGGCGAGAAGGTTTACAACGCAACGCCGTTAACCACTCGGCCAAGGAGACGTAAATAACTATGCATGGTTGGCGGGCCTATAAATGGTCGACGGGCCTATTAATAGTCGGCGGAACTATACATGGTCGATGGGACTATACATGGTCGGCATATATCCTCTATATAACAGCTTAGGTTTTCCAAGTGTGAATCAAACCATTATAATGTGGGTTCAGCTGCGAATTCATTGTGCATATGTACTGAAGGAAGCACACATCATATGTAAGCGAGGCACATTATGTTTGTTGCGTTTTGTATTTATATTGTCACTAAATACCCTTCCAGATCGCCCCCAGTCCCTTTAAAAAAACAACATCTTATACCTTCCAGTTTTAATGTTGCAACAAAAGTACAACTCTGCTATACACATTGTCAAAGTAGATATACAAATCGAACAAGAAAAGTAGCATTCAAGGACGACAGTCAACCACAAACACACACAGAAACAAAGAACAACTTTAAAGATTAATAAAAGGAAAAATGGCTGACAATAAGGGCTACCGCCTTGGAACTGTCAATGGCCAAATAAAGACCGGGTTCTAGGATGCACCAAACTTCTCTTTTACCCTATTGTCATCCCAATAAACGGGACAGTGTAAAAAAGATATCCCCGCCAGGTTATAATCTCTAACACACAAGGCAGCATTAATAGGCCATATAAGTAAAACACATAAATGATCACGTATATATTCACGTATATATAATATAACAAACAAAAGCCTAGAAAGCCACAAAATAAATACGCAATGACTTGGCAGAAGCCAGAGCAACAAGAAAATAAACCGTTAACCGCAACATATATATACATGTATATAATGGACTGTTCTTCCTTTGAATTAAGACCGTTCTATTTATGTCACAAAGGGGTGTTTTGGGGGAAATCACTGATCAGCAGCGACATGGTAAACACTGATCAGCCTGTTACTTGCAGGCTGATCTGGGTTTACAATGGACGCAAAGGCTATTATAGTCGTGCTTAGCGGGTTAAGGGTACGAGTCTATGTTTATTATCCAGTTTATCCAAATGCAAATGAAAAGCATCAGAAAATGCTTCAGGAAGTGTCGATTCTTACGGATGACGGCACGTGTATAGTACTGGTTCTACCCAGAACAAGAGGCCCAAGAGGGCCTGTGGACGCTCTACTGGCTAACATGGCTCTTATAACATCATTGAAGTGAGTGACTGCCATTTACGTTTTTTTGAAAGTTTCGGGCAAAAAACAGCTTTTTAACTAAATCAAAGGCCATAACTAAAGAATCTGGTAAAGTTTGGTAAAGATCAGATGAAAAATGAAGGCCCAACCGTATCAACGAGGCAACATATAGCATGTTTAACTAAATGAAGAACACCTCTGTTACTGGTCCGACTGGTTGAACATAGAGCTAAAAAAAAAAAAAAAAAATTGCAAAAAATTGCAAAAAAAAAAAAAAAAAAAAAAAATAAAAATTGCAAAAAAAAAAAAAAAATGCAAAAAATTTCAAAAAAAGAGAGAAGATATTTCCAAAAAAAATAAATTCAAAAAACAAAATTCAAAAAAAAAATATTTAAAAAAAAATAATTAAAAAAAAAAAAAAAAAAAAAATAATTAAAAAAAATAAATCTCAATACATGTCTATGTAAAACATGTGACCCGAGGGTTACCATTTGAACAAACTTGGTAAAGGACCATAAACTTACAGCAAATGCAAAATATTAAACCTCTGGCTCTTGCAGTTCCAGAGAGGAAGATTTTTTTCAGTTTTTCCCTATACAAGCATTTATGTAAAACTGTGACCCCCGGGGCGGGGCCAGATGTGACCCCAGGGTCCCCATTTGAACAAAATTGGTAAAGGACCATAAGCTTATAGCAACAGCAAAATATTAAACCTCTGGCTCTTGCAGTTTCAGAGAAGAAGATTTTTTAAGTTTTTCCCTATACATGTCTATGTAAAACATGTGACCCTTGGGGCGGGGCCAAATGTGACCCCAGGGTCACCATTTGAACAAACTTGGTAAAGGACCATAAGCTTTTAGCAAATGCAAAATATTAAACCTCTGGCTCTTGCAGTTCCAGAGAAGATTTTTTTTCTTCAGTTTTTCCCTCTACAAGCATTTATGTAAAACTGTGAATCCCCAGGGCAGGGCCAGAAGTGACCCCAGGGTCCCCATTTGAACAAAATAGGTAAAGGACCATAAGCTTATAGCAACACCAAAATATTAAACCTCTGGCTCTTGCAGTTTCAGAGAAGAAGATTTTTTAAGTTTTTCCCTATACATGTCTATGTAAAACATGTGACCCTTGGGGCGGGACCAAATGTGACCCCAGGGTCACTATTGTCACTATTTGAACAAACTTGGTAAAGGACCATAAGCTTATAATAAATGTAACATATCAAACCTCTGACTCTTGTAGTTGGCGAGAAGAAGATTTTTAAAAAAAAAATCCTATATAAGTCTATGTAAAACTGTGACCCTCGGGGCGGGGACAAATTTGACCCCCGGGTCACCATTTGAACAAACTTAGTAGAGGACCATAAGCTGATGCTACATGTATTACATGAGAGCTCTGTGCCATGTGGTTCCAGAGAAGAAGATTTTTTCAGTTTTTCCCTATACAAGCCTATGTAAAACTGTGACCCCCGGGGTGGGGCCAAATGTGACCCCTGGGTCACCATTTGAACAAACTTGATAGAGGACCACAAGCTTATAGCAAATGCAAAATATTAAACCTCTGGCTCTTGCAGTTTCAGAGAAGAAGATTTTTTAAGTTTTTCCCTATACATGTCTATGTAAAACATGTGACCCTTGGGGCGGGGCCAAAAGTGACCCGAGGGTCACCATTTGAACAAACTTGGTAAAGGACCATAAGCTTATAGTAAATGCAAAATATCAAACCTCTGGCTCTTGTAGTTTCCGAGAAGAAGATTTTTTAAAAAAAAATCCTATATAAGTCTATGTAAAACTGTGACCCCCGGGGCGGGGACAAATTTGACCCCAGGGTCACCATTTGAACAAACTTAGTAGAGGACCATAAGCTGATGCTACATGTAATACATGAGAGCTCTGTGTCTTGTGGTTTCAGAGAAGAAGATTTTTTAAAGTTTTTTCCTATATGTCTATATGAAAAACATGCAAAACCTCAATATACAAATTTTGGACCCCCGGGGCACGGCCATTTTTGACCCCGGGGACTTTATTTGAACAAACTTGATAGTCTAGTCGTTGGCGATCATTTTAAAAGAAAAACTGTTGAAATCTGTCCAGCGGTTCTGGAGAAGAAGATTTTTTAAGGTTTCGACCATATATGGTAATGGCAGCCATCTTGGATGTAGCATTGACCTAATTTTAACAAATCTAAAAAGCATTCAACTAAAGATCATCCACGTGAAGTTTGGTCAAAATTAGCCAAGCGGTTTCTGAGAAGAAGTCGTTTGAAGAAAAGTTAACGGACGACAGACGACAGACGACATACAGACAGACGACGGACGACGGACAACACAGCATCCCATAAGCTCTGCTGGCCCTTGGCCAGTAGAGCTAAAAAATGGGTAGTCTGCCTCCACCACAAAATAATCGACAGTCATATATAACCCTACATGTGTTGAAAATGACGTAAAACAGCATACAAAAAAATCAGCTTCACATGAAATGTGCACGTGCATTATAGTGAGCCGAATGTTACCTTTGTTTAATTATGTGTTTACGAAAATGTTCGGTCTGCAAAAACTAAAATACTTTTTTTGTTTTTGTTGTTGTTAAAGAAGGATTTTGTAACGTCTAGGCGTCAAAGTTAAATTTGACCAATAATGATATTTCTAATTCCAAAGGACCTAACATAATGAATTTAAGCCAATAAAAAGTATCTTTTATTTACAAGTAAATATATCTGCACAGTGGTATGCGCTATCCTAGGTTACGCACCAGGGTTAGGTTAAGCATTTCACACCCGATTCCATTTAAAATGTATGGTGATTCCATATTTTAGAGCTGAACAACACCTCATAACACCATGTTTATAATATTAAAGGGGACACAGGGCAATCTTGACGTGTTTATCAGGACCTTTTTTCACCAAGCATTAAAATTAGCCTTTTCTATTTATTAATCCAGTATCAACTTGCAAGAAAATTTTGAGTTTTCATTTTTTTCTTCGTATTCATCCATATGGTTGAATATATTATTGGTGCAATATAATCAACAGTTAGTAATATGCAAAAATAACCTGCTTTATACAATTCTTGTAATAAGTATTAATGATTGCAAGATACGTATAAAAATTAATGGTATAATATTCCGCGAGTTTTTAAACATTAAAGACTGTCTGTGTTCATTAGCCTGCCATTTTTATCATGAACTGGAACAACTATTTTTTCATGTTAGGTTTACACTGCTATCATTTGTACGCATATCTCAATAAAAGCATGCCATGGATCACAACACATGGAATTTATTATCGCCTAAAAGTACATGTTTGAATTAATATAAATTATTTGTTCAACAAAAGTTAGCGGAGTCATCGAGATATCCAGACTGAACTATTTCATTAACAACAATTAAATAGTACGAAAGATGGGGCCTTGTTGTGTCGCCTGCGTAGCATGGCAGACACTGAGGGATCACTTTGTCCGTCGTCCGTCGTATGTCACACTTTAACCTGCAACCTAACCTTGGCCATATAACTTGAAAATTATTTTGCATATGTTCATGGAACTGCACACACTTCTTCATCTTAACCTAAGGAATTTTGTCCACATGTTCTATGACTCTGACTTTCATTTTCACAGACTGTCAGAGTGATGCCCCCTTTCATACAACTTTAACCTGCAACCTAACCAGGCTCATAACTAGCCACAGCGTGAGATGTATTTGGCCTATGTTCATGAAACATCACACATATATTCATCTTACCACACAGAATATTGTTACCCATGACCAATAACTCTTACTTTCATTTTGACAGCGTTATGCCCACTTTCATAAAACTTAAACCTGCAGTATAATCAAAGCTCGCAACTTTTGAAGTATTTGACGTATGTTCACGAATGTCGTTACACATGTCCAATAACTCTGACTTTCATTTCAGCAGAGTTATACCCATTTTCATAAAATTTAACCTACAACCTAACCAAGCTCATAACTGGCCATAACTTGTTTATGCACATAATAATTATGAAATTGAAACACAGTATGGCGGTTTTATTCGTATAGACTATAGTTCTATCATATCCCTCCAGTCACATTAAGGAAAGTACACATGATTTCTTCCTAAATATGTTACTCCAGTAGTATACAAGGCCATGATCATTGACGGAAATAATTATACCCGTCCGTCCCTGCCCATCCCCACACACCTACCCCTTCCACCTAGATCCTAGTGCAAATCCTTCCACCTAGATCCTAGTGCAACTGCTATGCGTTTAAATCCCACGTTGGATAACTCTAGCATTCAAATCAATGCTATCAAGAAGTAGTTGCTTCCCTTTATATGTAAGAGATAATGAGCGATAAAAAATAATGCAATGGCGGATGCCCGTTAATATCAGCCTTTTTTGTGCGTGCATGATCGTTTTGTTATGTCTTACTGTGTATTTGTGTTACCTCTTATTAATTGTGTGGACTGTGGTCTTTTTGTTACCTCTTACTATAATTGTGTGGTTCGTTGTTACCTCTTACTTACTGTGTGGTCTTTTTGTTACCTCTTACTAATTGTGTGGGTTGTTGTTACCTCTTACTAAATGTATGATCTTTGTGTTACCTCTTATTGTGTGGTTTTTGTGTTACCTCTTACTAATTGTGAGGTGTGATGTTACCTCTTACTGTGTGGTGTGTTGTTACCTCTTACTAATTGTGTGGTGTGTTGTTCTTATTGTGTGTATTTGTGTTACCTCTTACTAATTGTGTTGTCTGTGTTACCTCTTACTAATTGTGTGATTTGTTGTTACTTCTAAGTGTGTGGTCTTTTTGTTACCTCTTACTAATTGTGTGGTGTGTTGTTACCTCTTACGTATTGTGTGGTCTTTGTGTTACCTCTTACTAATTGTGTTGTCTTTGTGTTACCTCTTACTAATTGTGTGGTTTGTTGTTACCTTTTACTAAGTGTGTGGTCTTTTTGTTACCTCTTACTAATTGTGTGGGTTGTTGTTACCTCTTACTAATTGTGTTGTCTTTGTGTTACCTCTTACTAATTGTGTGATCTTTGTGTTACCTCTTATTTTGTGGTCTTTTTGTTACCTCTTACTAATTGTGTGGTGTGTTGTTACCTCTAATTGTGTGGTCATTTTGTTACCTCTTACTCATTGTGTGGTTTGTTGTTACCTCTAACTTAGTGTGTGGTTTTTTTGTTACCTCTAATTGTGTTGTCTGTGTTACCTCTTACTAATTGTCTGGTTTGTTGTTACCTCTTACTCAGTGTGTGGTCTTGTTACCTCTTACCAATTGAGTGATATTTGTGTTACCTCTTATTGTGTGGTATTTGTGTTACCTCTTATTCATTGTGAGGTTCTTTTGTTACCTCTTACTAATTGTGTGATTTGTTGTTGCCTCTTACTTAGTGTGTGGTCTTTTTGTTACCTCTTACTAATTGTGTGGGTTGTTGTTACCTCTTACTAATTGTGTGATCTTTATGTTACCTCTTATTGTGTGGTCTTTGTGTTAGCTCTTACTAATTGAGTGGTTTGTTGTTACCTCTTACTAATTGTGTGGTGTGTTGTTACCTCTAATTGTGTGGTCATTTTGTTACCTCTTACTAATTGTGTGGTGTTTGGTTATCTCTTATTGTGTGGTCTTTGTGTTACCTCTTACTAATTGTGTGGGTTGTTGTTACCTCTTACTAATTTTGCTCGTCTTTGTGTTACCCTTTTACTAATCGTGTGATCTTTGTGTGTCCTCTTACTCATTGTGTGGTTTGTTGTTACCTCCTAGTAACTGTGTGCTTTTTTGTTACCTCCAATTGTGTGGTCTTTTTGTTACCTCTTCTTATTGTGCTGTATTTGTGTTACCTCTTACTCATTGTGTGGTTTGTTGTTACCTCTTACTCATTGTGTGGTTTGTTGTTACCTCTTACTCATCGTGTGGTTTGTTGTTACCTCTTACTCATTGTGGGGTTTGTTGTTACCTCCTACTCATTGTGTGGTTTGTTGTTACCTCTTACTCATTGTGTGGTTTGTTGTTACCTCCTACTCATTGTGTGGTTTGTTGTTACCTCTTACTCATTGTGTGGTTTGTTGCTAACTCTTACTCATTGTGTGGTTTGTTGTTACCTCCTACTCATTGTGTGGTTTGTTGTTACCTCTTACTCATTGTGTGATTTGTTGTTACCTCTTACTCATTGTGTGGTTTGTTGTTACCTCCTACTAATTGCTACCTCTTACTAATGTAGTGGTATTTTTGTTACTCTTACTATTTGTGTGGCCTATTTGCTACCTCTTACTAATTGTGTGGTATTTGTGTCACCTCTTACAAATGTTGTGGTCTTTTTGTAACTCTAACTATTTGTGTGGCCTTTTTGTTAACCCTTACTAATTTAGTGGTCTGTGTTACATCTTTTTAAATGTGTGGCATTTTTGATGACTTAATGGTGTGGCCTTTTCGTTGCCTCATAAACATTTGTGTGACCTTTATTTCTTACCCCTTACTAATAGTCACGCCTTATGGTTACAGTACTTGATTCCATTTGTTGTTTTTTAGCGACTGTTCCATAGTCACATAACCTGCCCATATGTTCAATCACCCACACATTAGGCTGACAAATAAAGTACTGGAAAATTAACTCTTGCACTGTATTGTATGAAAGTGCCTGAAGTATTTTGTGAAAACACATTCCCTTATACCCCTTCCACCTCATTCTGATTGCATTTTTGTTTTTTGCAGCCCATGTGCACAGCTGCGTACTATGCATACAGGTAACTACGACGCTGATTATGGAGACAGATGATTACTGCAAATATATATCATGTTTTCGATCCCCAGTCATATTAGAACGTCCAGTTTCCACTGGGGGGCAGTTTTATCTCTTTTTGGACCCTACAGTTGGCTACTTCTTTGACCTCTGCAAACTGGGGCCGTTGGTAATGAGAGCATGTACAACTGGATTATCGATAGTAAGAAAGCAAATAAAGTTGTTTTTCAATTTTTATTTCAATAAGTATTTCTCAACTTAATGTTTTTTTCACAACTTTTTCTGCACATTATACGATTAACGGACTCCTTTTTTTTTTGTTTGACTTGTTGTAAAACATCAAACAATGACACAATACAGAATCACTACAGACACAAGACTATGTGATCACACCATACACAAACTAATGTAACATACAACGGCGTGAATCAGTTAAAAACAATATACATGACCAACCAATGACGAACACAAGAATCCAATTCAGATGTCCAAATCTATGCGATCAGTTGAACTTAGAATTGAATTGAAGTTTTACGGCGCACCAACACAAGAAAGGTTATATTGGGCCAAACAGGGATAAAAATATGGAGAATGGGCCTAGAACCTTCTAACCTGCAGAACTGCAGAGTTGCTGCAAATTCTATTGTAGACACTCCATTTACGAAGGAGCCACGTTTCCACATTTGCATATGCGGTGTCATGAAGAAGACCTTGAATGAGCAGGATAAAAAAATGACCTATCCCTCTGCCTCTAGCAGGATATACAGTGTTTGTATTCTACCCCGGCAACCCCACGGGGAAGTTCAACTTAGAAGTGTAACGTAACAAACATCAACATGACTGTGTCGAACCCCTATTTTTTTCAGTTCAGATTCTTTTACTTATTCTTGTATATTGAGAAAATTAATGGCATTAATTAACTAAACAGTATTTATACGCGATAATCTACTTGGCTCGGTTCAATTTAGCTAGAGCAAATCTCGGTCAAATGCAAAATATCCATTATCAGTATGCGTCACAATGTTGCCTAAAGCATACATTGGTATCCTGGATAAAAAATAGTTTTGCCTTAATTGTGTTGTATGAATGTAAAATCGAGCATAGAAAAACACGACTGTATACGCTTCAAATTGAGAACTCAATTTCTTGTGATGTCATGGCTGGTTTGTATGTTTTTTTTAAAATAAAAGATGGTTTGAAAGTATCAATATCATATTTATAACCATTAATGTTGGACAAGAGATAGCGTAAATTCATATTAACATATACACAACCAATATATTTTTATAATGCAAAGTAAAAAGTTAAGCAAACATCTTGTTGCAAAAATATGTTTTCAGTTTTAAACCTTACGAAGATAAATATCATAAACTGGAAAACAGCATGCAATTTTTTCAATAGAAGTGTTAACAGGCACTTGTATAAAACAGCAAAGTAGGCATGGCATGCATGCAGTTCATTTTCCCCCGAGTGCAACAGTCGAGACGGAGCGATAATGAACGTCAACACTACTATAAAACCGCTATTTATGCCCCTCGGCCAGTTTGAAATGTATGCCTATCATTACTGGTCTGTGTGCATGTCAACATATCTACACGAAACTGCATGCTATATCAGCCTTTATGAAATAATTATATCGTATAAAATGGCAAAATCTCAAGATCCATTTGTGCAACAGGTTTTGTAATACTGCTTCAACATTTACACTGCATAATAATAATAATAACAGTATGTTGCATATCATTGTATTTACATTAACAATAAAAATCAATTCTATGAAGTCGAGAAGAATGTTAATGCCATTTTAACAATTGCGTTCCAAATTCAACATGTAGGTTTGTATCGTCAGGCCCATCCTAGCGTACCAAACACTTTAACATTATTAGATAATTTAATTCTAAAAACATTAAATGAATTTGGCAAGAGTTGAGAACCCTGGCAATTACACTAATACACCGGTCAGAAGGAACGAAAGGGCCAGCGTTTGGTTCATTTGTTTAAGCCCTTTAACCAAAACAAGTTTTTAGATGACAGTGGGGAAAAATGACATTGGTACCTTCAAAGCAGCAAGTTTCAAAATAGTTCTGGCAGAAATGGCTATGAGCCAATGTAAATCGTTTACAAAGTCCAATCCGTTTTCCGTATATTTTGCAATAAGCACAGACTACATGCAAAACAGAGACGAATCCGGTTGCGAATTGCTTTAATGCAGCCATTTCTAAACCGGGTCCAATAAAAACAGTCAAGAATTTTTAAAGATGTTCACAGCTTGAATACGTTTGTGTTTACAAACATGAATAAAACATAAAACAACAGTGACTGGACTATGGTCTTTACCTCGATTAAACATCAGCCAATCATACTTCCCGCAACATAAAGGCATAACCTCCTCATAGTTTTCAATACCACTCCCTTTTTAAATGTCAGGCATAACTGAATGTAAAATTGGGCATTTTTCATTGGGTGAAAACAAACTATGGTGCAACTATTTTATAAGATTATGAACACAAGTGGAAATGTTGGACACACAAAATACAAAGAGTAACAATTTTTAATAACTTAGAAAATATAATCAACGTTTTAACAAAACTGAATAAATAATTTCTTAAAACAGCGAGTTAAGTTCAACCCTACTAGGGTAATTGTGTAACTGTTTTTATTGTATAAAACATCTAATACTATAAAATTGTTATTGATCGTTAGCAAAGACTGTCGACCCCGATTAGTCACAGTTCAACAGTTTCTGTCCAGTATTAAAGTTAATGTTTACTTTATTGCTATGGCTAAATGTGCTGTCACATAGGTATCTGTTTCACCACACAACTGCTTTGAAATTAGACTATTTTCTGACATCAACCACGTTTATTTCTAAATAAATCATCTCCAAGCACATCTTCTCGGAGATGTTTTATAATTCAGCAACGCTTCTTTCTTGTTGTAAAATAGTTAGTTAATGTACCAGTAGAGGTACAGTTCAAAATTTCACTCCTTCGACCATTTCCTCCAAACATTACCATATTCAACTCGACGTCTCCAGATTGAATTGATGGTTCAAACAACTGCAATTCTTATTTCGCAAATGTCATACTCGTAAAAAATAAATTTCTTATTAGACCTAATAACAGTGAGATTACGCGAAGAAGTCATCTGAGTAATCCTTAATCACTATATCGGGAACCGCCTGATCGTTATATTTATTATTATTAAGTAAAACAAAACTACTGGTTGATGATCCCTGATTTAACCATGGATGGTGTAAGCACTCTTCCGCCGTCATACGAAGATTCGGATCTTGGCGTAAGATGCTCCGTAGAAGACATTTCGCTTTTGATGACAACGTTTGAGGTAAAGTGTACTGGCCCCTACGGATTTTACCGAACAGAACTGTTGGCTCTGCATCGTGGAACGGATACCGGCCGACTAAAATTGTATAAAGCATAACGCCGAGACTCCATACGTCTGCCGCCCGACCACTGTACGTTGGGCTGCCATTCAGTATTTCTGGACTGACGTACGCCGGGCACCCGTGCTTGTCCGAGAGACGATCATTGTCTTCATCGTCAAGTACGCATGCATCTTCCAGACTGTCCAGTCGCAACTCCGTCCTGAAATGATACAGAGGCAACAAAACGTTAGACATATATTTATAATACAATGTATACTACATGTTAATTTGTTTGAAACTTGTTTTGAAATGGCCATTCATTTGCCAGAAAAAAAGTTGGTGGTGTTAGCAATGACCATCATGACGATGATGATAATGAAAATGGTGGTGTTGATAATAAACCAGCTGCTGATGATTACAGCGGTAATAAACTAAAGATGATACTGAAAAATATGATGATGATGATGATAAATGATGATGATAAATATGATGATGATGATGATAAATATGATGATGATAAATGATGATGATGATGATAAATAGGATGATGATCATGATAAATGATGATGATAAATATGATGATGATGATGATAAATATGATGATGATGATGATGATAAATGATGATGATGATGATAAATATGATGATGATGATGATAAATATGATGATGATGATGATAAATATGATGATGATAAATATGATGACGATGATGATGATGATAAATATGATGACGATGATGATGATGATAAATATGATGAGAGAAGAATTTGGAAGTTAAAGGAAGTTGCACATACTAATTATTGTTCATAGCACTGTGATATCATAAACTCAGCCACTTTTGATTAGTCATTGTTGTAATTTATTATTTACAAAGCAATATAAGGTTCATCACCCCTTTACTTTCTCTTTTAAGAAAAATTGTAATACCTCATTAAACGGAATATGATTGGAAAGTAAAATAACACTGAATAAATAAACGCCACATGACGGGTTGTTTATCAAAATGTACAGGTAGCAAAAAAGTATACATGCAGGCTTTTTTTTTGGCTGTCTTTATAGCCGAAATTCGGTCATATTCCCAATGCCAAAAATTATATTTTTTTCCCAATTAAGAGGAAAAAAATCCTTTTATTTTGTTTATTTGTGCTAATCCAATGATTGGGGTTCAAAAGCTTAAATAAATGCTTCTGTCTTGGTGTACAAAAAACAGTATTAACGATATAATTATGAAAGGATTGCTTTACTTTATATTTTTCCGAATTTTATTAAAAATTGCGCTAAAATTCTCAATTTTATGAAAAATCGCGCTAAAATTCTCAATTCCAGGGGTACGGGTCATGTTCCCAAAATCATGAAAAAAAGCCCTGACATGTATCATTCACAGGGAGTAGTAGTAATTCACCAATCAAAAACAAATCTGTTTATCAAAATACATCAGAATTGGCTGGTTGTTGTATGTATGTACTTCAAATGAATCACTTGGCCCACTTTCATTGTTACACTTCTAGTAATATCTCAATATGACGCATGCTTTTAATGAGTTTACACTATAGGTTTCAATACTTATACCAAGAGTATTGTATAGTGTTTACGTCATTTTTATCTGGGTGACTCTATACTGCCTACACACATTGTACTGTTTTCGATGAGCCATACTATTCAACATCAACATTCCCACTCAGTGGTCGCCAAATGCTTACTTCACACGCAAATACTGGTTACAATATAAATTTTGTAAATCATGACTTCAGAATATACATTTTTGGCACATATTGAAAACAAAACAAATTTGAAACAAAAAACATGCATGAAAGAAATTCTTTTGTTTGTTTTTTTCCCTACTCTGGCATTGTCCATTTATTATGACTTGTATCCTACATATCTCGCTTATCTGTTATATTTTCAATTTTACAGAATTAAATGCCAACAACATGAAGCAGAGTGCAGCATAAGATTCCATAAAATATAAACCTGCATAATAATGCAGTCGGTTATTAACTGGCTTAACTGCAATGTATCATTCAGTTACCAGTGTACTCGCACATACAGCAGAAAGATGGGTATTTTAAGAGACTTTTCGTTTCAGTTGTTGAACTGAACAAGAGATTTTTAGGAAGTATGTTGACCTGTAAATATACTTTTTTGGGGCTTTCAATTCTTTTTGGATAACAAGGAAAAGTTTGAAAAGTAATGCAGGTGATTAAAAGTTCTTCCTTTTGTTGCTGTATCGGTGTCTGCTAAAAGATCACCTGTCTGCCAGCTATAAAGGAAAGCACCGTTTTTGAACCTAAATTGCTTCAATTCATTTGTTCAGAAAGGCTACCTCAAATTTAGCGTTTATACTGTGCAGTAAGTCTATATGTATACTGTTTTCTACAGGGTGCCCAACGTAATACTATTGCCATACATTTGAACATTTTATTCAGCGACCTGAATGTTTTATGCAATAGTTCAGTGGGCAATCTACACGTAAGAAAACGTTAATGTTTGCATGTTTCCCAATATTAAAGGGACACACGGCAATCTTGAAGTGTTTGAAATAGGTGTCTCGATTTATATATCCAGCATTATTTTTACTTTAACCCTGGTTGCATTTAGATGAATCAAATGTTAAGTATTCACTATTTTGTCTTATTACGGTATACTATAAGTTTTAATATATTATTCACACAATTTCAGTGCTCATGAAATAGGATAGCCCCAAGCCCGGGGCCTGTCAAAATCTGGTTAGGGCTTGTCACATTTTGCCATATTTTACTATATAACTAATTCAAGGCCTGTAAATATTAATTCAGGCCCTGCCTGTCAAAAATATTTCCCGTGAGCACTGTTATTGGTGCAATAATATCAAAAATTAATAATATGCAAAAATAAATTGCTTAATACTATTCTTGTAATTAATATTAATGATTGAACAAATGCAAGTTATGCAGAAAAACTAGCCCCATGAGTTTTTTAAAAAATGCCATTTGTCCCTTTAAATCTAACTGTGCTATTTTACATTGCATGGTAAAGATGAAATACTTTTCTAGGAAACGTGCTCTAAATAAACACAAGCCTGATGATATAAATTACTGCGTAGTTTGAAGTACAGGACAGAGTATCAAATATCACACAATAAAGACCAACGCAATTGTGGGTATGCGTAAATTCAGACTATTATTATTCAACGATTTAAACTTGAAACGCAAAACTAACACAACATCTACTGTCCCACCTGATCGACCGACAATCTATTTGAGGTGTCCTAGTTTTATATAGTTTTCCTCTATTGTCGCTCGTTTACATAAGCCGATAAACATAGGACTCGCTCTAGCATTTAAACAGAATATGTGATTGAGTAAGCAGAATATTTTAAAAATATTTTAGATAGCTACCACGCACTTATCTAAGGATATACTAACTACGCAATACAAGTTTATACTGCCTGCACTACGCAATTTATACCACGTCGCCTAGTTTAACTGGTTATTTCTTGTTGCTGGATTAACAGGTTGTAACCCTAACTACCTACTATACTATGAATGAGTAAGTTTTACATTCGTGTATACTAAACATAAAAAGTATACTGCAACAAAAAGTATAGGCACAGTCAATCATATTTGGCCTGTATTTTAAACACATTATTGCTTTTAAGAATTATATATATTTTTTTGTAATAAGTCAATATATATATATATTATTAAAAAAAATGTAATAAAACCATTATCAGGGGCAGATTCAAGAAAGGGAAGGAGGTGCACCACCCATGTAAGACCCTGCCCCCACCCACCCAATCTGTAACATACCTGGTTATCATATGTTTACTAAAAATTCCCCCCTCCCACCCTGCCTAACCCCCACCGTCCCACCCCCAAACACACTAATCCCAAATTCTGTATCTGCCCCTGATGCCTCAGTTCCTGTATCTATGCCTAGAATACATTTGTTTGTTTTGAAAACCTTGTCGCTAAAAACTATTTTCACTGGAAACATAATAGGTGTCAACTCAACGTATATCAGGTATCCTAGTTTGAATAAACATATAACAACAGAACTTCTATCTTGTTGCTTTACAAAAATTTAAGTAGTTTTATACCTTCACTTATACCTTCACGAAGTGTCAATCACAAAAGTTGTTGTACTGTCTCCTGTCACAATATCTTACACATGTATTGTATTATACAGATTCCAGTTCAAGATATGGGACATTAGCCAAAGCCTGTGTTTTATGTATCATAATCTACCATCCAGGTGTACTGTACCCAAATATGAACTACTGTAAAAGTCAGTTTAAAGAACAAAAGATAGAATTATAAGTTTGGCATTGTATCCACTTGAAACGTAGTGCCTAAAGCAGCAGTCGTTCGTCCTCTATTGGGAACGTGTGTAAATGAATAAATGTTTTTTAACGGCTTATCAACACATTATAGGTTATTTAGAGCTGCCCCAGAGAGAGGGGAAGGATACACAGGAATCTGGAGACCTCCTCTACAGTAGGGCTCTTACTAACAATCTCTTACTAAGTCATATCGTTCTTTAACAGTCTCAGAGGATAGACCACGAATAGGTGATACACACACCCATCCGGTTTACGTCCCCATCCTATGGACAAGGCTAAGGAAAACACCTTGCCCAACTTCAAAAATACACCGATGCAACGCTACGATGCAACTCGGTAGCGCCATCGAGGCTTGAACCCGAATCTTCGACATTTACAGTCCACCTTGCTAGCCATCCAGCCACACTAGCCCACTGCTGTTAGAATCATAGCTCTTATGGTTTTAAATTCTTACAGCTACTCTAGCCACTCAATGGTGTGACAAATCACATGCCCGGAGCCTGCGGGCTACCAAAAGTTGATGTACAGGCTACTATCGAGGGTCAGTCGGGCTATTACAAATTTGCATGTGTAGTAAGTAGCCAGTCAAAACCATATTTTAACTCTAATCAACACCACTGTTTTACAGCTAATTATTCAAGATAAGATTTAAATCCCCACCCTTCGACACTAACCAAATTGAGAATGAGCATTCCAGGCTACCAAGTTGAATTTCTGATTTTCAAAATTCAAGATTTGTCAGACCCTACCCCTACAAATGCAATTAAGGACAGCGTGAAACTAAATTGACCAAATAATTAAACTTAAAAATGTATTCAACTGTCCAAAATCTAGACTGTTCAGTGTTACCAAAACATGCACCACGCCTCTGAACAAATCTAAACTGAGTATGCAACAATGGGCGAGGCAGACTTATAAAGGTGATAAACTGTGTTCTAATGTAAATGAGATATACCATACTCAAGATAACTAGATGTCCCCATTTATGTATATAAATTACGTTAATATTCTGGAACGCAGGTATAGCCAGGTATACGCAGTATACCTGTGGTATACATACATAAAGAAATAATAAGGTGCTTTTATTCAGGTCAATTCAGTACAGATGTGTCAAGTACCGTATACCCACTAATAGTAGTGCCATGGGTACTATGTAAAATGCCAAGGCGGGCAGCGCTCTTATAAAATAAAAAAATAAATAAAAAGGTTTTACATTTCTATGCGTGAAAGATCGGGATTTCTCAGTGCAAGAATATTCATAATCGCTAAATATTAATAACTAACTCAGAACACAATAAAAACTAACGTTGCTAACTCAGAACACAATAATAACTAACGTTGCAACGTTGAGTCGTGACGTCAATAAAGTGTTGCTGACGTCAACGTCATCCGCCGACAACGTTCAATAAAACGAATATTTGTTTGCAAAAACGTAATTTAAAATGTAATAAGTTGATTATTTAACGCTGGGATCGATTATTGGGTAATCCTTCACTTGATGGTAGACGTGCTTTGTTTTTTCACTCACTCGCGTGCGCTTGTTCGTGAAAAGAACCACACGTCTACCACTCGTAAAGGATTTCCCTATAATCGACCCCAGCAGTTAAATAATCTCCATTTCTTTCGTTTTTTTTTTTATACATTGTATTTTTTCCCATTTTTAAGGAGGAGTTTTGGATACAAAAGATTGAAAATGTATTGAATTTCTAAGATTTTTTTTTTTTTAAATCTTTTTTGTTTCTGAACAGGTAGGTGGCTACTATTAGGGGAAAGCCTCTTACTAGGGGAACGGTATTAAATCTGAATACTGAGTGAGGTTTAAATTATGGACATCAAACTGTGTATTAAAGCTTGTAGCATGGTCACTGAAATTCTTTTTGTATTTGCACTGGTGTAAATAGTTTAATTGAAAATAACGCCTGTCAGAATAAATGGTGTATTCTATACCTACCAGTTATTGGAAGTAAGAGTATGTATGGAAGACAGCTGATATGGAATTGCTATAAAACAAATAGAGTATGGTCTCATCTCGTTGGTTGGTTTAAACACTTTGATGGGCTACGCTCATTTCGATGTTTAAATCATCCAACTCGATGAGACCATATTTTATCTATTACTTAATGTACCGGTAACCCAAAGCTTTGCGTTGATCTTGTTTTGATTAACTTGCAAAATCGTTGGAAACTTCAGGAATACGAGATTTGTATACATGGCTCTACATGTATAGTTGTATACAACATTCATTAACATTTATATACATGTATGTATATCCATCTACACAATCTGCATTGATTAACTGATGTTTGGGTGGGGCTGATTAAACTATGGTGCATGTGTATACTGTACTGGATCAGAATAAATATGGAGTTATACCTGTTAGAATGTTATCTACAGCCTACAGGCCACATCAAATAAAGCCTCGCCTATTACTTACACATGGTGCGATGTGGAATGGAATGAGGGCAGAACAACAACAAGTATTGATTATTGATCTCCAGGACAAGTGAACCTATAATAACCGACCACACCTATATAGACTGGGCTTAACTTTCATGATGTCATAAATATTGCGCAAACCTCTTACTACAATGTCTTCAACACAATATAGCTATATGCTTCTGTATATTATCATACTAGTTGACAACAGGGTCTAACGTTCCTGATGTCATATATATTATTGCATAAATCTCGGACTACAATGTGTGACATAATATAGAAGTGTTCTCCTCAGAAATTGTTGAAGGCATGTCGATTTTGACCAGATTAAGATCAAGTGTTATGCTAGGACTTGACCAAATAGAGACTTTTGGGCGGAAGAACACTGGTCAGTTATGTACGGAATATCTGCAGATGACTGGACAATGTAAACAAATCTTCAACATGAAAACAACAGAATAA
Source organism: Cyrtodaria siliqua (assembly GCA_037043455.1). Lineage (NCBI taxonomy): Eukaryota > Metazoa > Mollusca > Bivalvia > Adapedonta > Hiatellidae > Cyrtodaria > Cyrtodaria siliqua. Next base: position 12,806 of record JAWPHD010017339.1, on the reverse strand, counting down.
CATGAAAACAACATGTAAATTGGCTCTCTGCCTCTCATACAAGAAAACCAGTATATAAAAGCTAATTTACGGTTAAGTTCCCAATATCTATTTACTTTATTGGCTTCAGAGCTGAGTGAGGAGAATGTTCACTGTTGGGTTTGAGTAAACAGAATGAGTAATGATTGAAAAATTGTACTGCCTCACATAACCAAAACAAATAAAATGGGGCTGCATGCCCCATCAACACATCATATTACTTTATACTGCAACGTCAGAGGGAGATTAGTAGAAGGTTCCCAATCAAACATGTCTCGCCAGTGAGCAAACTCACGTGGGGCAGAGGTCTGCAACTATAATTGAGGCCTTCTCTACTGATCATCCAAGGCAGCAAAGATGAATGTGACGTACAATTTACCCCCTGCATGTACCGGGTATGTGCCTTTCGAGCCAACAGGAGATAATAATGACTAAAGCCCAAAAAAATTACACCAACTTTAAAACGATCTGAAACTGGTGTTTTTCAGCAGTCTATAAAGAAAGGACGACATTCAGAAAGCATAAGCTGCTACTTATTTTTGCAACCTTGTACGAACAATCAAATTTTAACAATCAGTACAAATGAATATATTACGATTCAAATTATGTGAAACAGCTACTCCAAGAGCCTTTCAGCTGTCCCAGTACACATATATAAGTATACCCTACAGAGAAAGAAGAACAGATGCTTTACCAAAATAAATAAATCTTTACGGCATGTACTGTTTCCCTTTCTAATTAATAACAACAACTCCTTTCCTGAAGATCAAATTATAACTTCCTAAATAACCACATGGTACTCAGGTCCCGGGATATTTGACTAGGTGTGAGGAAGTGGATATCTATTTCCATGTACACTGAACTTCCCCTTTACATAACAGAACAAATTACCCGTTACAATAATTGTCCACATTTTATTTCACAATGCAAGTGCACTATGGAACATATATTATTTGGCAACCAAACAGCGTTATCGCTGTGCAGAAGGTAAACATGCAAACACTCAGATGGGAAGAAATACATACTTGACGTTGTGTGCAAGGTCGTTTAATTTGTGTACGATTCAGCAGAAACAGGAAATTAAGTGACTTCGTTATGGTTTTATCATAATGTCAGCCATTTTAAGAAAAAAGGAGTTTTACTAGGCTCTAATAACAATATTTCTGTAATTTTTCTTGAAAAAGAACACGAGTTCGAACATTTTAAGAAAAAAATAGTCACTATTTATTTAATATTCAATTAACTTTCCATTTGAAAGACAATACAGATATTAATATATATATACATGAAGGTTACATGATATTATTCATACTCGTGAATGTTGGAATGACAAAAATGGCCATGCCCTTAATGGATGAACACAAGTTTCATATGTTTTCTTAATGTAATGCGCAAATCTTAATATTTCCTGCATACCTCCACCTTTTATCCACATACACGAAAGTCGTGACAAGCAACCATGATGAAAATTGGCAACATCATCTGCTACTTTTTTTATCCCAGTATTTTACTTGTTCTAGAAATAAGATATCTCAAAACAACGTATTTACATGTATCAACATCTGATTCCATGTTGTAAACATTTGGCTATTAAAAGTAAAGATATATTTTCTTCCAAAATGTCTCTTCCCATTATTTTGTATTGGTAACAGCCAATTTTTAACCTTTTGTTTGAATGGTGTTTTTTATACAGAAACAGTACCGTATACCTCCCGCCATCAGTAAGAAATTGACACTTTCTCACTTACAAGTCGAGCTCCCAGTGGGATCCCCGCTAAGCACTACTATAATAGCCTTTGCGTCCACTGTAAACCCAGATCAACCTCGCAGGCTGTCACATAAATGGAATGGTCTTAATTCAAAGAAAGAACAGTCCATTATATATATGTAGTGGGTTTACAATATGTTGAAGAGCTTTTAAAGCGTAATTCAAATCTATTGTTAAACGTATACATCATACATATGATTGCCTGTTGGAAAAATCTGGATCTAGTCGCCACCTTTGGTAGTAAAAATAACTACCTATGCTATCTTTATACTGTGACAGACAACAACCGACAATCTTCACAACAATTCCTCACGAGCTCAAAAAAAAAAAAATCATCTTCTTTCCCTTCCAGGTTACCGGAATCAATACAGACCAATATCTACAACAGGCAGGTCCAATGTCAAACCCTATCAATCGTACCCTCAGGCTCGGACATATTAGATGATACCATTCTGATGTGGGACTGATAATCTATGAGTGGGATGAACCAATAGATCTGTCGGAGGTCAATGATCTGTGGTTCATTTCTACACCTTCCCATAATTCCTTATACCTTATAATAATACCATACTATGTAATACCAGTTCGAGCAGTTAATGTTAGTGTAAAATATACATAAAATTCATACCCTGGAAACAGAGTTAATTCATTATTCATGTTTGTAGATCACGATTTTGTTTCGAAGTCACTGACCTGTTAACCCTAACCTCTTTACTACCCAATTAATGGATTAAGCGCGTGTAACGTTTCTGTGTATATTTTTTCTGCAAAATTCAAAACATGTTTACACGAAGATCCCTGAACCATGAAACACTGTAATTGATCTGATAGTGCATTTGCACTAGAAAGCTAGTATTATATGATTATCACAGTGCACTTGACAATCCACATGATGCAATGTTGACTTGTCAACATAATTAACCGAGAAAATATCCATTAATTTGTAAGTATATATATATAAAATTCACAGTCAATACTTAGTTCAGATGATGCAATATTATGTTACACGCACAACCCAAGATTCAAATAAATTATTCTTAAAGTCGTAAATGTCAAACTTTATTAATGAAATTTAGTATAATATTATGGAAACCTAAATAATAACTGACCAAATTGGCAATGAATGGACTATCTTTCCTATCATATTTTCACCAGCTTATTAATGCAGTTCTTACAGGCCGACATACTTTTTTAAAGTCAATGAAATTCCCCACTGGAAAATAAGCACAAGTGCCTAGCCGCTGTGAACAAATTGCACTTATTTTACACTAAGAAGACCAACGAAAAATACCTGCGGTTCTGATAACCCGAATGACTCTAAATTTTAGCCCTTTTCCTGTTTTTATGGCAAAGGTTTATAGCAAGTATGCAAAACTTTAAAGTTAGGATACAACCTGCATGTCTATAAAAACAAGTGTTAATAAAAATCTTCCAGTTGACCGACCCCAATTTCTTTGGTCATGTTAGTGGGGGGAAAAACCATTTCTGAGCTAAGTATCTGTCAGTAATCCAGGAATTAATCCGAGCCTTCCCAGATCCTAAAAGCCTTTTTTTATTTATATTTGTTTTTGTGTGGCTTTTTACACAGCCAGATGAAATATCAAAATGGTATAAAGGGCTTGTGAAGTCAAAAAAGGCTCGGATAATCCAGGTCTTTATATTTTCAATTGTATGTAACTTGCTGGGCTGCGCTTCACATTGCTTTCATTGCATTAAATATCATAAAATTTAATAACCTACATACATCATAACCATACATAACATGACACCAGACATTATTTTTGTATCATATCAGGTGATAATTATGTTAAATAAGTTAAACGCCAACATTTTAGACAGCTAGCGTAATCAAGGACACGAGGACTACAAATAGTTCCGGGTACACATGACACGGTGTGGGTATCTTTACAGTTACACTATAGTTTTTATCTTATCTTCAACAAAGATAATCATGCAGTCTCGACAGGTAAGTAGATTACAGAACATAACGTTATTCATAGTTCTATGTCGAAATAAATTTTTCAAACATTTGCCCTAACATCTAATATTTTCAATGTAAAAAAGAAATTTTAAGGTTGCCTGAACAAACTTTTAGCTATCCCGGGCTTCGGGCAACCAAATTAAGTCGAAGACTGTGATGGTAACTTTTTTTGGCTAAAAACCAAATGTGATTCTTATCTGCTCAACAAATAAAACATTTTATCCCAAAATCAATTTAAAAAAAAATAAAAAATTGTTAAGTGAGAAACCGACAAAGAGATGATGCAACTTAAGGAAACACAGATTAGTCAAATAATGGCATGATACTGCCTATATATACAGACAGCTAACTGCAATGATGCAATCTACCCCAACATGAACAATACCACGTAAGCCAACAGTATGCCACCACGCTATTTACATGTAACACCACGCTACTTTAGTATGAATGATTTATTCTGTACTCCTGCAATGATGAAATACTTGAAACTAGAACTGGGTCATTGACATACAAAAATTGAAACACTATCTTTACAGAAAAAAAGTGGTTAACACTGCATATAATGGTTTATTAAGTGAGATTACAAGAATTTCTCCAGGATATTAAGTACACTAAACGAAACAAAGAAAAGCTATGTTTAGAAACTTGAAATCACCAATTGATTATTGGAAACCGGCTGATCTTATAATACACGCTATTTATGTTAATATTGGATCAAAGTACTGCAAGCATGCAAACAATCCCAGCATGCAATTCCTTTGTAAAAACAATCTAGTCCAACAGGAAAGACCCACAACAAACATGTTGACTTCATTTCAGATTTGCATGACAAAACCTTGGCAAACAAATTATTTTCCATAAAATTATTATATATGTATGAAGTTGAACCAATGGGTAATAAAAAAGGTATTTATAAAATGGTGTTTTAAAGTTTTGACAACTTCTGCTTACCTTTCTTTATTTTTGAAGACAAATTTGCGTAGTTTGAGATCACGTAAGATGACACCGTTGTCATGGCAATGTTTCACGGCCATCACAATTTGTCGGAAGATTTGGCAGGCCTCGTCCTCCCGCAGTCTTTTCTTCTGTCTAACGTACGAGTGAAGGTCACCATAGTTACGCTCAAAGAACACATATGCCTTCGTCTCGCCAAGAATGATTTCAGAAATGCTGCTGATGTTGTCGTGCGAGTCGACCTGCCAGTACGCACTGAGGCTTTCACGATACTTGTTCACTTCGAATACCTGAAATAAGACGAGGAAATGTCAAATTATAGATCTTACTGTTATAATTTGAAATGCATTGCAAAGTTTCATAAACACTATTATCACAGAACATGTGGTGTGGGAGTGTAATAACGCCATTCAATATTTTCGATATTCCACTAGTGGCCAGGTATAACATAACGTTAATGACGTCATGGACGTCACGTTTATGTGCGTTTTCTGATGTAATGCGACGTTATAAGTTATGTAGTAAATAGAATCTAACATTCATTCTCATTCATTATAGAAATCATTTAACTCAGCAAGAGCTTCGCATTATATAATTTTGCCAACTCGTTTAATAAATTCAATAATGAATGAGTACTCATGTAACACCCTCTATTTACGTGAATAAACACTTAACCAGTTGTGACGACAACAACAAATTCATATATTAAATGTAATAAATGGAACAAGAAATGTGCAATTTTAAGTCGCCCTTTTAATAAATTGTCTTCAAAATCATTTTGTTGGAACAAATGTTGGCATTTCTTCCTAAGAGAACTCATTAAAGATGGTTCATTGGAGGTGGTTCTAGTCTCCATACCAAGATGATTGCAAGTGTTTTAAAACTAGCGAGGCTCACCCATATCATAATGCGATATACACGGGGGTGGATGCCACATTTTATATCATGCAGCACAGACCGGTATATCAAAGGGCGGATTCCGAGATGCAGATCAGCAAGCACACCCCAGCAAAAATGGTTACATTATGCTTGCCAAATTTCAGAACAGGGAAGGCCAATGGCAGATCCATGTACTTATACCGACAAGCACACCCGTTAAAACAACAAAAAAGCCTCTGCTTGCCATTGCCAAATTTTTAGGAGAGAGGTGAGATTGGGAGGGGGTGTCTTTGAACAGGATTATAGAAACTAGCATTACTTTCTAACCAAAGCCCCATCCCTGTATTGTAATGACAATCTAGGAATGACTGCTGCTGCAGCAGATCAATATATACTCAATACAGATGATTACCAATCCCAACCGTACAGCATCCTGGCACGTAGAAGATTGTGAATGGCATCGATAAAGTAACTACAGGAGATTTCTATTTCTAGTTTTATTTCATCCAGCAATGATTTTGCTTTTTGGGAGATTGGGGCAAAGGAACTAAAATGGAAATTTAGCATTATTTTGCACATACTGATAAAAAATATAAAATTGACTCTATTAGTCATAAGGTTTGTACATGTAGCTGTCTCTGTCTCTGTCACTGTCTCTGTCTCTGTCTCTGTCACTGGATGTGGCCTATTTTTGAGACATTAGCATAACCTTCCCAACTGAAATACAACAATCAGATTATCCATGAATGTGTTGATAACCGCTAGCTATTATTTATGAACTTTAAAGCATTTTATCATTGAACCTCTAAATAGACAAGCTGCTGCTGAGACCTTATATTGACCCTATCATTAAGATTTCTGAACAGACACCTTTTCATCTGCATGTTTGTTAAAAGCAATATCTTACAAAATTGTGATATTTCATCGTTTTGAAAGAGTTTTCAAAAGTTGTTTCAGAACCAAACTAGAAGAGCTTTACATGCAAGTTTACAAGTGATCAAAAAATGCATCTAGGACTCGTTTCAACCAACAACAAACAGTTCATTGTGTGTTGGGGAAAAGTTACATTGCGGACCAAAACATAGATTCACTTGCAATGTTACGAATGCTACAAAAGGGGTCGGCACGGTGTTGGGATGGTGTTCAAATGGTTTGGTATAGAGTCCTAAGGCCAAAAAAAAGATAGGTGTGTTTCCTATTGCATGCTCTAAAAAAATAGGGTCGGTAGGTAGGCATTTTTATTTTTTTCTTGGAGCAAGATATTGTGAGATTCTACATATATTTATCACATAAACCTCATACAAGTTGATGATACAGCTGAAAGTTTCTCTGTGATTTTATTTCACCTCGATATATTGTGATAAATCATTGTTCAGAACAAATAAAAAAAAAAATCATAAAAAGTTTTAGGGTCGACCCCTTAAAAACAGGGTCGGTCGGGCCACCGGAAACACAGGTATTTTTATTTTTGGCCTAAAGCCCCAAATATCCAAAACCCAAGTATAAATATTGTCATGGACTCTATACCAAACCATTTGAACACCATCCCATCACCGTGCTGAACCCATTTGGTTCTACTTGCACACACAGATATAATTCAAAGCCTAGGTACAGATAAATAACAAACCTTAAGTTCCCTAATGAAAGCTTTCATTTTACCTTAACATACAATAAACGTTCTGGTTAAAATTATCTGCGTAAATCTTTATGACTGATACTCAACAAGTTGAGATTATTTCACAATCACTTCATGACTTTTGTAAGAGGTGACAGGTCATTCACCTCAACTGCTGTTCATCTACCGAACATACCAGTTGTGACCAGAATCATATTATCAGGGCTGTACAAATCCTATAGCCCGACGCCCGGGACTAGTCCAAAACCAAAGTCGGGCGTGTCACTTTTTCAATGATTTCAGTCCCGGACTAGTCCAATTTAAAAAAAAAAAAAAAAAAAAAAAAAAAAAAAAAAAATTAAAAATATTCGGGCATGTCACTGTTTGAAAGATTTCAGTCCCAGATTTGTCCACATGTCATAAAAATACTCCAGCACACTTCTCAACGTAATCCTTTAATTGCACTCGCTTATGTAATGCAATAAGCATCCACAGCGGCGATCAGCGATTACCCCGGGCAATTTTAGCAACAATCAACCATGCCGGAAGTCCTGCCTCCAAATTACTTTAATTGACAGTCGGCATTGTCGCATAATCCAATCAATTGACCTGATCTATTTTAATCCAGACCCGCTAGCCAATGAAACGAATACTACAGGTAAATCACATGTTCGTCACGTGATAACCTGTTCAACCAAGGTGAGCTGAAAATGGCGATACATTGAAACAATAACACTTAACACGTTGAAGAGTAAATAAGGATTGTTTCCTTTACTGTGTATAATGAATTATAATGAGTATGCAAGACGCAGTTTTAACATATTGAGAAATCGAAAGTATTCAGGACTTGTGTGCATTTTTTGGGACTAGTCACAATTTCTTTGGGACTAGTCACTTTTGACAGGGTGACTAGTCCCGGACTAGTGGCTAAAAAAATTATTTGTACAGCCCTGATTATTCTAGCATTTTCTTCTCATTTCGAAATGGTGCACTGGAAAATCTTATCTTATGCACAGGTCACTGGAAGTGGTACTTCTGAAACGCCATTTCATATAGTGAAATGGAAATTAGGAAATTAGAGATTTTGTTTACGTAATTTCAAGAAAAGATGGCCTAATGGTGTTTTTGGGTCATTTTCGGCACATTTTAGACTACTATGATGGTCGATATTTTGCAGTGGAGGCGGAGTTTGGCAGACCATCCATTTTTTTTCTGTGTAGAACAGTACTGGATACCTCCCTCATCTGTAAGAATCAACACTTTTACTTCCAAGTTTACCCCACAAGGTAATTTTCAGCACCTTTACCATCCTGGCCATGGAATCAACGAAAGAATCAACCATGGGGGTCTTCTGATCGTCAGTATCAATCCATACAGTTGTACATGTATCTAGAATTGATTTCCAAAATGAATCAAAACACCCATGTTCTCCCATTTCTAGTCAAGTGAGATAGATGTTTTCCTCATGTGAGATAACTCTATCTTACATGAAACATCATGACGTCACGTTGGTGACGTCGCCTTATTTTAGCGTAAAATTGAAGTATGCCTGTACTAAGCTCATAATGGGAGAAAAATAATCCATCATGAGTGTTTTATCCTTGGGAGATACGTAAGTCTCACCCTTGGGATCAGAACTCCAACCAGGAACTCGGCAAAGCCTCGTCCCTGGTTACAATTCTGACCCTCGGGTGAGATTTCCCTATCTCACATGGATACTCATGATGGATTCTTAGGCCGACCATAAAAAATTGTTGTTTGCTGTTTCCCTACCTACCCACAACTTTTTATAGCAGTTCTTTAAGATATTTTTTTTTACTATTTTTAGTACATTTTTCTTTCATTTCTAAAGTTTTTACTGTCTTGGCAAAAAAAAAAATTCACCTACCTACCTACCCACTTATAAAAACAGCAAACAAATATGTTGTTAAGGATGGCCTTATATTCTCATCATTTTTTTTTATAAATTATTAAATCTTGAAATATTACAAAGCCATGGCTCCAGTAACATGTGATGTGGTAAATATTTTTTATTTAAACTTAATTCAAATTACTAAATTCCAATTCTTATAAAAAATGTGGATTTTAGAAATTCTGAGAATGTACATGTAAGTAGTCTCAGATTAAATCAAGTTTTAATCCCCCAGCGGCATCTATTCGAGATCATTCATAGTAATAAATGACCATCATCGCAACAGTATGGTCAAAATGTAGAACTTCAAAGCAGGAACTGATAATCATTTTCAATTGAAAATTATTGCACAATATGTAACTTGCACTCAATATTTCCTCATCTGTAATTATAACTTCTCGCCAGTCTTTTTGAACTTGTAACATGTATGCAAAAATAATGCTGATGTCACATGGATTCATGATGTAATAAACTGCCATTTCACTAATTAAATAATAGAAAATGTTCCTAATTGTTTAATACAATATGGTCATGTAATGTTAATATATCCTTAAACTTCAGAAAATGAACCATGAGAACGAGTCTTAGCATGTATTTAATTAACCATTTTCTACAAAGTGATTATAAACCATTATAAATTCAAACAAACCTTTGGACATTTCAAGTATAAAACATGTAAATCCATCAATGAGCTTCTCTGAATAGTACTTCTTTGAATAGTACAAAATGAAATGATGTAGATGGAACATTGATTCAGGAGTATTTTTCTTCAGATTGAGAAATACATAAAATGTGAACAAGGCAGTTGATTGCGCAATATTTATTGCCAACAGATCATGCAATGATAGTGTCCATATGTCCAGTCAATGCATATTTCTAGCTATGGCCACATGTGCATGTTATGTACTGAATCACCTGTCCCCTGGAGCCATTTCTCTGTTTCTGTGTATCTGTTCATCTAAGTACTTAAAGTGGTATCCTGGTAGGCTTACATCTACCATTCTACAAGGATATCCCAAGGCAACTTCTAAATCTGTTAAAACTGACATCATCATATGGGCCCTCATTTAAATATGTAACTATTTGAATACCAATTGAGAGTGACACACAACTTTGTTTGATAATGTTCATCTCCGTATTTACTTGTAATTAAAAGCTATAGGGTACATGTATATAAAAAAAGAACATTCTACACGACAGGTTCAAAGAAGCTGAATTTCTCATGGTTATTGGACGTTCCTGAATATTAAAAGAACATGAGGTTGCATTCAGATTTTGCAACAAGGAAACAAGCTATGAAATCTAACTTTATATCTGCTATGAAATCTTAACTATATATCTATGTAATGTGTCAACATTCATGCATGACCTCACTGACAGTTGAACATCATAATTTGTATAGCGTTCATACTAATTAAACGAGAATGATTAAACATGACATGCACGCCGAGGGATAAATTATACCAAACTATTGCAACTATATATTAATAAAGAATAAGATGTAATAATTTCACACTTAGTCCTTAGCAGTTAATGAGTGCCGAAGAAGTATGTCACTAAAAAATGATAACGAAGGAAACACAAAATGTCAACAATCAGATTTTGATCACATACATGTACATTATACATGTATAAATCTATCACAATAAGAAATATTAAAGCTATAAACATTTATAAAAGTTGAATTCAAAGGAAAGGGAAAAAAATGAAGAGGTAGGAGACTGCAAGCCATGAGCATTGCACGCTACATTGCTCACAAAGCCCTTTGTCCCTTTTTGGTTCCCTCCAGTCCTTTCTTTGTCCCTTTGTCTTCTTTAAATGTTTTGGCTCGCTTTGTCTACAAAGCACGATTTCTTTGTAATTGCTGCAAGACTTGAAAAAATAAAGGAAAACTGAAAGTGAGGTATACGATTAGTGTATAATAATAAAAGTATGGAAAAGATACGTGTAACATGACCGTAACAATTTAAATGTATAAATATCTCACCTTGCAGATTTTTTCCTCTCGTGTTTGACAATCACATGCTTTGTAAGTTTCTGCTTCAACGTGCTCGAGTAAATATTTTCCTATTTTATATACATTATGTTGTTGATCATGTTTCGTTGGAAACACTGGCGCGGATGGTTGGAGATCCGGAGTCAAACATCCTCCTATCTCTTTCTCGGATTGTTCCAAATTATTTCTTGATTTCGGCCCATGACTATTGATATAAAGTCGTGGCCTGGGTCTTCCTAGATTCATAAAGACAGATTATATTCCTGAGTTTTGCTGAGAGTGTGCGTCTACTCAACAAGTTTCACTTTCCATTTGTTGTGCGTTTTTTAGAAACTAAAAGTTCACTGTTATTTTATAAATTACATAAGTTTCGTTAAAGTCCTGTTTGATTAACACTATATCTTGATTGATTAAAAAGACTTCACAAATACATAACACGCAATTACAAGAATGTAGTTTATGAAACGTAAAAACAAACGTAAAAACAAATGACGCAGCCCTTTGAGTCGAGAATGACAGACAAAGGATGAATATATCACAGATAAACAAGGAAATGTTCCACGTGAATTTGAAGTCGTATTCTCGTGCAAAGATTCCAACCTCTAAGGAGTAAGAGTCCGTTAATCATAAAATGTGCTAGAAATACGTGACAAGTGTCTTGTAAAAAAATATTTCCATACCAAGTTGAAATCGAATGTTTCAACAGATGACGAAATTACGTCGTAGTCGTACGTGTAAATAGACCCGGTTACGCAAAATGCTGTTGCAGCTTAAAACGAACACTCTCGCCAAAATAGTGTTGATATTAAAAGTCTAAAGATATTGAAGTCTCTTTTCCGTTGTTAAACACCCTTAATTTACTCCAGGGAAGGGAATCCTTCCCGTTCAATATCTGCCGCAATCGAGACACTTGTAAGTCGCCATTGTGAAGTTGGCAACGTGTGATTTGTAGAATATGTTAGGGCCAAATCACTAAAACTAGAGGCGCATTAATATTTTTCATAATTTTCAAAGCTTAATGTAAAACCGTTAACATTATTTTGATACATGCAACATAAAAATAGGAATACAATTATATTTTTACACTGTTTAAATACTATTGTTTTTTAAAATATGTTTTAAACTTGAATATATATTAGCAACACTGCATCTATTTTTTAAGGCGGAGAATTATGTATAAGGCGTGCAGAGGCGCTACTGAATGAATCATGTTAATTGTCAATTTCTGATTGGGTGAAGTTGGGGTTTACCTTTGATACGTCAGGAGTGTCTTCTCCATATAAGGAATATAGACCGATATTTGCGACATTTGATTGGTTCATGATATTATAACACGTGTAGAACGTTCTAATTTTAGAAAGGTATTTCCTCATGATGCAACTTGACAGATATTATTGTAAACATGTTTCTTAATTTAAACCGACCTAGATTTAGTTGAGAGAAAATACCAGAACTTTACAGCACAGACAGTATACCAACTACTATCTAACTATCTAGAAGGAAACCGATTCTCCTAATGAAACGGAACATCCTGACAATGTGAGCTAGCATGGTGTCTAGGGTATCACGGTACTTAAATGATTTGACGAAAAGAAACGACTATAAATAATATTTAAAGAAAAAGGAAACGCAAATGCTTTCTATCCCACTTTTACTAAATTGTTACGATATAAAATGTAATAA
>JAWPHD010017338.1:0-45080 GCA_037043455.1 Cyrtodaria siliqua | reverse complement strand
TGCATAGATCGTTAATATCAATGAAAGCTCGGACAAGTTCGAAAACCAGCCAAATCGGATCAGTAACACCAGAGTTATGGCCCTTATTTTTTCTGAAAATTGCCATTTTCTGCCTTGAGAACGGTCTTACACCTTCATTTATTATTTGATCGTTACCAAACTTGCACAGATTGTTAATACCAATGATAGCTTGGACAAGTTCGAAAATCAGCTAAATCGGATAAGTAACGCCGGAGTTAGGGCCAGTGTTTGTTCTGAAAAATGCTATTTTCTGCCTTGTGAACACTCTAGGACCTTTAATATTAATCGGACCTTTACTTAACTTTGCCAGTGTCTTTATATCAATGAAAGCTCGGACAAGTTCGAAAACCGGCAAGATCGAAATAATTTCACCGGTCGAGTTATGGCCCTTGTTTTGCTGAAAAATGCCATATTAAGCCTTGTGAACACTCTAGCACCTTCATTTATTATTTGATCTTTACCAAACTTGCACAGATTGTTAATATCAATGAAAGCTCGGACATTTTCAAAAACCATTGCCCTTAATTTAGTTAAAATTGGTATATTTTGCCTCATTAAGATGATCGGGCCTTCATCTTTCATCATTCTTTACCAAACTTTACCAGATTGTTTATATAAATGAGAGCTAGGACAAGTTCGAAAATTAGCTGGATCGGACCATTATCAGCGGAGTTATGGCCCTTGATTTAGTTAAAAATGCTATATTTGGCCTAGTTGAGACGATAGGGCCTTTATCTTTCATTCAATCTTTACCAAACTTTACCAATTGTTTATATAAAGAAAGCTCGGACATTTCAAAGATCAGCCAGATCGGACTAGTAACAGCAGAGTTATGGCCCTGATTAAGTTAAAAATGCTATATTTTGCCTCGTTAATTCGATAGGGCCTTCATCTTTCATCTGATCTTTATGAAACTTAACCTGATTGTTTTTTATTTAAATGACAGCTCAGACAATTTCGAAAACCAGCCAGACCGGACCAGTAACAGATGAGTTATGGCCCTTGATTTAGTTAAAAATCTATATTTTGCCTCGTTAATTCGATAGGGGCCTTCATCTTTCATCTGATCTTTACAAAACTTTTTTAACTGATTGTTTAATATGAATGACAGCTCAGACAATTTCGAAAACCAGCCAGATCGAACCAGTAACAGATGAGTTATTGCCGTTGATTTAGTTAAAAATGCTATATTTTGCCTCGTTAAGACGATAGGGCCTTCGTTTTTCATGCGATCTTTATGAAACTTTACTAGATTGTTAATATCAATGACAGCTCAGTCAAGTTTGAAAACCAACCAGATCGGACCATTTACATCAGAGTCATGGCCCTTGATTTTCTGAAATATGCTATATCTTGGCCTCATTAAGACGAAAGGGTCTTCATTTGGCCAGATTTCATTGAAACTTTGCAGGGATGATCAGTACCAAGCCTAGTTGTACATAGTCACCGTGTTCCAGTTGAATGATTTTGGCGGAGTTATGGCCCTTTAAAGGTTTTAATAAACAAACTTTGTTCTGATTTACTTCTCCTGAACACCCTCGCCAGATTTCAATGAAACTTTGCAGGGATGATCAGCACAAAGCCTAGTTGTGCCAGTCATCGTCACGTTCCGGTTACAGATATTTGGCAGAGTTCTGGCCCTTTAAAGGATTTTAATACCACAATTTTTTTCTGGCTAGTTCTCCTGAACCCTGGCTGGATACAGACGAAACTTGACAAGGATGATCAGTATCAAGCCTAGTTTATGCATATCATCGCCATATTTCGGTTGAATGATTTCTGGCAGAGTTTTGACCCTTTAAATGTTTTAATACACAAACTTTGTCCAGATAAGTCTCTTCTGAACTCTTTGCCAGATTTCAGCGAATCTTGGCGTGGATGATCAGTACTAAGCCTAGTTGCACCTGTCATTGCCATGTTCTGGTTTGAATGATTTTTGAAAGACTTATGGCCCCCTTATACATAAACTTTATCTTGAGCCAGTATAAGCATCCACAAGCCCTCTTGGGCCTCTTTTTTCATTTTTAGCTCTACTGGCCGAAGGCAGCAGAGCTTATGGGATGCCGAGTTGTCCGTCGTCCGTCCGTCGTCCGTTGTTAACTTTTGTCTCGTTAAGACGATAGGGCCTTCATTTTTCATCCTATCTTTACCAAACTTTAACAGGTTGTTAATATCAATGAAAGCTCGGATGAGTTCGAAAACCAGCCAGATAGGCCAAGTTACAGCGGAGTTATGGCCCTTGATTTAGTTAAAAATGCTATATTGCTATATTTTGCCTCGTTAAGACGATAGGGCCTTCATTTTTAAACCTATCTTTACCAAACTTTACCACATTGTTAATATCAATGAAAGCTCGGACAAGTTCGAAAACCAGCCAGATCGGACTAGTAACAGCGGAGTTATGGCCCTTCATTTAGTTAAAAATGCTATATTTTGCCTCGTTAAGACGATAGGGGCTTCATTGTTCATCCGATCTTTACCAAACTTTATCAGATTGTTAATGTCTTTAAAAGCTCGAACAAGTTCGAAAACCAGCCATATCGGACCAGTAACAGCGGAGTTGTGGCCCTTGATGTAGTTAAAAATGCTATATTTTGCCTCAATAAGATGATAGGGGCTTCATTGTTCATCCGATCTTTACCAAACTTTGTCAGCTTGTTAATGTCATTAAAAGCTCGAACAAGTTTGAAAAGCAGCCATTTCGAACAAGTAACAGCGGAGTTATGGCCCCTGATTTAGTTAAATTGCTATATTTTGCCTCGTTAAGACGATAGGGGCTTCATTGTTCATCCGATCTTTACCAAACTTTATCAGATTGTTAATATCAATGAAAGCTCGGACAAGTTCGAAAACCAGCCATATCGGACTAGTAACATTGGAGTTATGGCCCTTGATTTAGTTAAAAATGCTATATTTTGCCTCGTTAAGACGATAGGGGCTTCATTGTTCATCCGATCTTTACCAAACTTTATCAGATTGTTAATATCAATGAAAGCTCTAACAAGTGCGCAAACCATTCATATCGGACCAGTAACAGCAGAGTTATGGCCCTTGATTTAGTTAAAAATGATATATTTTGCCTTGTTAAGACGATAGGGCCTTCATTTTTCATCCGATCTTTACCAAACTTTATCAGATTGTTAATGTCTATGAAAGCTTGGTCAAGTTCGAAAACCAGCCAGATCGAACCAGTAACAGCGGAGTTATGGCCCTTGATTTTGTTAAAAATGCTATAATTTGCCTCGTCATACGATAGGGCCTTCATTTTGTATCTGATCTTTGCCAAACTTTAGCAGATGTTATGACTTTCTTTTTATATTATTTTTATTATTTATTTTATAAATTTTTTTTTTTGTTATTTTTTTTTTTTTTTTTTTTTAATTATTATTTTTTTAGATTGATTTCTGTTTTTATTTTTTTTTTTTTTTTTTTTCAATTTTTTTTTTTTTTTTTTAGCTCTATGTTGGACCAGTCGGGCCAGTAACAGAGGAGTTATGGCTCTTGATTTAGTTAAAAATGCTATATTTTGCCTCTTTAATACAGTAGGGCCATTCATTTTTCATCTGATCTTTACCAAACTTTACCAGATTCTTTAGTTATATGTCCCTTGATTTAGTTAAAAAGCTGTTTTTTGCCTGAAACTTTTAAAAAAACTAAATGGCAGTCACTCGCTTCATTGATGTTATAAGAGCCATGTTAGCCAGTAGAGCGTCCACAGGCCCTCTTGGGATTCTTGTTTTATTATTTATTTTTATTTTTTTTTAATATTTTTTTTTTTATGAATATTTTTTTTTATGAATATTTTTTAAATTTTTTGATGAATATTTTTTTTTCAATTTTCTTATTTCATTAGTTTTTTTGTTATTTTTTAGCTCTTCTGATCAGAGATCTTATGCCGTGGTGCGGCGTCCGTCGTCCGTCTGTCTGTCTGTCTGTCCGTCCGTAAACTTTTACTAGTAGCGACTACTCCTCTGAAACTACTGGCTGGATTTTCATGAAACTTTACAGAAATGTTGCCCATGAAGTCTAGTTGATCCTAGCAAAAATTCATGTTGATGTGAAATCCAAGATGGCCGCCAAAGCTAAAAATAGATTTTTAAAATACAAGTTTGTAGCGACTACTTCTTGAAAACTATAAGTGATATTGATATGGGATTTTTCTAAAATGATCAGTATGACATGATGTTGGTCCTTCTCAAAAATCGTTTTGATTCGACGTTAAACATGGCTGCCAGTGGCCATCTTTGTTTACATAGAGTTATATTGTAAAAACTTGTAGCGACTACTCCTTTGAAACTACTTGGCGGATTTTCATGAAACTTTACAGAAATGTTGCTCTTGATGTCTAATTGATCCTAGCAAAATTTTAGGTCGGCCGGAAATTCAAGATGGCCGCCATGGCTAAAAATAAATTTTAAAAAAACAAGTTTGTAGCGACTACTTCCTGAAATCAAAATCAATCAGTAGAGCTTCAAGGTCATTGACCTCTTGTTTTGGTGTTAGCAGAAAGCATTGCTGTGCCTATTGCATTTTTAGCTCTACTGATCAGAGATCAGCAGAGCTTATGCCGTGGTGCGGTGTCCGTCGTCCGTCCGTCTGTCCGTCCGTCTGTCCGTCCGTCTGTCCGTCCGTTAACTTTTTTTTTGTAGCGACTACTCCTCTGAAACTACTGAATGGATTTTCATGAAACTTTACAGAAATGTTGCCCATGAAGTCTAGTTGATCCTAGCAAAAATTCATGTAGATGTGAAATCCAAGATGGCCGCCAAATCTAAAAATAGGTTTTTAAAAAACAAGTTTGTAGCGACTACTTCTTGAAAACTCTAAGGGATATTGCTATGGGACTTTTTCTAAAATGATCAGCATGACATGATGTTGGTCCTTGTCTAAAATCGTTTTGATTCGACGTTAAACATG
This sequence comes from Cyrtodaria siliqua, assembly GCA_037043455.1. NCBI lineage: Eukaryota > Metazoa > Mollusca > Bivalvia > Adapedonta > Hiatellidae > Cyrtodaria > Cyrtodaria siliqua. The sequence continues at coordinate 40,142 of JAWPHD010017338.1, read as the reverse complement.
GCTGCCAGCGGCCATCTTTGTTTACATAGAGTTATATAATGAAAACTTGTAGCGACTACTCCTCTGAAACTACTTGACGGATTTTCATGAAACTTCACAGGAATGTTGCTCTTGATGTCTAATTGATCCTAGCAAAATTTCAGGTCGGCCGAAATTTCAAGATGGCCGCCACGGCTAAAAATAGATTTTTAAAATATAAGTTTGTAGCGACTACTTCTTGAAAACTATAAGAGATATTGATATGGGACTTTTTCTAAAATGATCAGCATGACATGATGTTGGTCCTCGTCGAAAATTGTTTTGATTCGACGTTAAACATGGCTGCCAGCGGCCATCTTTGTTTACATAGAGTTATATAATGAAAAATTGTAGCGACTATTCCTCTGAAACTACTTGACGGATTTTCATGAAACTTCACAGGAATGTTGCTCTTGATGTCTAATTGATCCTAGCAAAATTTCAGGTCGGCCGGAAATTCAAGATGGCCACCACAGCTAAAAATAGATTTTTAAAAAATAAGTTTGTAGCGACTACTTCTTGAAAACTATAAGAGATATTGATATGGGACTTTTTCTAAAATGATCAGCATGACATGATGTTATCCGAGTCGAACATTATTTTTATTCGACGTTAAACATGGCTGCCAGTGGCCATCTTTGTTTACATAGAGTTATATAATGAAAACTTGTAGCGACTACTCCTCTGAAAATACTTGACGGATTTTCATGAAACTTCACACGAATGTTGCTCTTGATGTCTAATTGATCCTTGCAAAATTTCAGGTTGGCCGGAAATTCAAGATGGCCGCCATGGCTAAAAATAGATTTTCAAAAGACAAGTTTGTAGCGACTACTTCTTGAAAACTATAAGTGATATTGATATGGGACTTTTTCTAAAACGATCAGCATGACATGATGGTTATTCAAGTTGAACATTATTTTGATTCGACGTTAAACATGGCTGCCAGTGGCCATGTTTGTTTACATAGAGTTATATAATGATAACTTGTAGCGACTACTCTTTGAAACTACTTGACGGATTTTCATGAAACTTCACACGAATGTTGCTCTTGATGTTTAATTGATCTTAGCAAAATTTCAGGTCGGCCGGAAATTCAAGATGGCCGCCATGGCTAAAAATAGATTTTTAAAAAATAAGTTTGTAGCGACTACTTCTTGAAAACTATAAGAGATATTGATATGGGACTTTTTCTAAAATGATCAGCATGACATGATGGTTATCCGAGTCGAACATTATTTTGATTCAATGTTAAACATGGCTGTCAGTGGCCATCTTTGTTTACATAGAGTTATATAATGAAAACTTGTAGCGACTACTCCTCTGAAACTACTTGACGGATTTTCATGAAACTTCACAGGAATGTTGCTCTTGATGTCTTATTGATCCTGGCAAAATTTCAGGTTGGCCGGAAATTCAAGATGGCCGCCACGGCTAAAAATACGAGCTTCAAGGTCATTGACCTCTTGTTAGTTACTAAAATATTTACAAACTTTCATTGAAGCATCATTGACCTTTTTATTTTTAAGTCCAGCCCCGTTAGGCGAGACGTGAATCCACGTATTTCTGGATGAATAAATGATTTCTTTGTGTGATGTAACTGAAGAAACCCGAAAATGCACGTGGATTTCATACACCAATGTGAAATACACCTAACCCAGATATACCCTGTAAAAAAATGTTAAATGTTGACTAGTCAAAATGCCTTAAATTCTAACTTATAAAAGGATTTGTTTTGTGGTGCATTTTCATTTACTGTGAATACCTTCTCATACAACACCTTAGAAAGCAATTTGTAGAGATTGTACAGAAATTGTGATTATATTGTGATTTATAGAGATGAGAAAAGTACATTTTATGAATTATATCTACAATTGTTATGCCCCATAAAGGAGACATATAGTAATCACATCATCCGTCCACTCGTCAGGACATCAGTTTATTTGTTCGTCCGTCAGAAACAGTAATGTCTCAGCCGCAACTTCCAGTTTTATGAAACTTCACACAAAATGTTAATCACAATGAGATGATATGTCAGACTTTCGAACTCAGGTACTAACCTGATAGGTCAAGGTCACACTTGAAGGTCAAAGGTGAAATGAACTTTGGGGCATTTGTCACTTACTGGAGACATTTTTTGTTTCCTTTGATTGATATAAATTCTCAGATTATCAATTGAGATTTTATAAGGGGACCGAGATGTTGAAGATGCAAGCCCAAGTCTATAATTTCAAATCAGATGATTGCTTCTTACTTAAAATCTTCTAGGCATACAAGATGTCAATACTATGTACCCATGATGTATAGTTGAGTAAAGGATGAAATCTAACACCCTCAACTTTTACGTGATTTCAGTACTTTGATTTTATTTCAGACTCCATATGGTGATGTGTCTGTGGAAGATGTGGCAACTGAAAGAGGTGCATGTATTTTCCAGTAGCGAAATACAGTGGGCAGAACTGTCCAGATGAACTATACCAAGTATGGTTAGTTTATATTATACCTCAGGGTAGGGCGAAAATGCATTTCTTAAAGGCACATGTAACATAGTTACCTTATTTGGGGTTAATTATAAATCTTTTATTAATAATTAATTTGAAAAAGTGGAATGATATACTGAATTACGAACCTATTAGTTGCTTTAATAATCAGAGAGTAGATCATGTTGTAAATACGGTTATTAGTCCCTTTTAACCGGTGTGTCACCAGAGGGGACTTTAGATTTGCACCCCTGTCCGTCCGTCCGTCAGTCAGTCCGTCCGTCAATCCGTCCCACAAATATGGATCCTGCGATAAGAAAAATACTTAAAATATTTTTTTATGAAACTTTGCATGTTGGTAGAGGGCAATGAGGAGATTATGCACATTATTTTATTTTGATTTGACAGACATTGTGTTTGCTATGGCAACGGAAATAGTAAATATACACAAAATATATGGATCCTTTGATAACAAAAGAAATGCTTAAGATAAATTTAATGACAATTTGTGTGTAGGTAATCGGGAGTGAGTAGATCATGCACATCATTTTGTTTATTAATATGTCAAAAAATGAGGTTGCTATGGCAACAGAAATTGTAAAAAATACACAAAATACACTTACTAAAAATAGAAAAATGGTTTTCGTACGAAAAAAGGTTTCTGCACGATGAATGAGATATTGGAATATCTTAACATAGCCTATATGAACAGGGAGCTTGGGATTGCATTTGGGTTCAATGGGGTCAACGTCACTGTTACTAACAACAGAAAAATGGTTTCCATCCGTCCGTCCGGAGCCATATCTTCATAACTGCAGGTTGGATTTTCATTACACTTAGTAATAATGTTATTCAAATAGTGGTGTGTGACGCGGCAAATTTATTTTGGAATCATTCTAATAACACCGGAGCTATTGCCCTTAAATTGATAAATGTTCCCTTGAATTATTCAGGTCAAAAATGAACCCATCAACTTAGTTTTCTTGTGAGGAAAAAAAAAAAAAAAAAATAAATATAAATAAAAAAAAAAATGTATGTAAAACTGATGGCTCCAATTAAAGAAAAAAATGAACCGGATGAACCAAGGCTTCTTATGGGAAAAAACAAGAAAAAAACTTTAAAACAACTATAACTCAACAAACGCTGCTCGAATTTTCTGAAACTTTGTCACATGCTTTGTTGGAAGGAACTTTATGTGATTGCCTAAATTTATGTCTTTGATACTTGGTCATATGTATGGTTGGCATTGGTGGACATCGCTGAATGACAAAAAATACAATTAGTGGACATCGCTGAATGACAAAAAATACAAAGGTCAAGGTCACGTTTTGCGTTATTTACCCTAAACATCAGTTTGGTTAGGTAAGTTAACCTCAGTTAACTTTTCCTGATAACTTTAATTTCTTTGATACTTGATCATATGTATTGTTGGCATTGGTGGACATCGCTGCACGACAAAAAATACCAAGGTCAAGGTCATATTTTGCGTTATTTTTCCCAAACTTAACCTTGGTTAGGTAACTTAACCTCAGTTAACTTTATGTCATTGCCTCTCTTTATGTCTTTGATACTTGGTCATATGTATTGTTGATATTGGTGGACATCGCTGGATGACAAAAAAAACAAGGTCAAGGTCATATTTTGTGTTATTTTCCCCAAACTTAACCTTAGTTAGGTAACTTAACCTTGGTTAACTTTATGTGATTGACTCACTTTATGTCTTTGATACTTGGTCATATGTATTGTTGGCATTGGTGAACGTTACTGAACAACAAAAATTACAAAGGTCAAGCACATATTTTGCGTTATTTTCCCCAAAATTAACCTTGGTTAGGTAACTTAACCTCTGTTAACTTTATGTGATTGTCTCACTTTATGTCTTTGATACTTGGTCATACGTATTGTTGGCATTGGTGGACATTGCTGGATGAAAAAAATACCAAGGTCAAGGTCATATTTTGCGTTATTTCCCCAAAACTATACCCTGGTTAAACCCCTTAACCTCAGTAACTTGAACTTCTTGTGATTACCTCGCTTTTATTTGTTTGATACTTGGTCATATGAGGTGTTGTCTTTGGTGGACATCATTTAACCCATTTCATTCTGCAGGCAAATCTGATAAGTACTCCTGTAAATCTGAACAATTTTGTGGTTTCTGCTGCTGCAGCAAATTACATTTCGGTGATGTTAGTAAAATGTGGTTTGCTTCGTCAATTTTGAAAATAAATTAACAAAACTATATATCATTATGTAGGTATTTAAATTCCCTACACAGTGAAATAATTTTAAAAGCCATATTCATGCAAAAACTAATTAAATGAACATAAAAATCATACGTGAGCATGCGATTCGGGTCAAAATTTTGTCCTACCTTATTTTCACCCAAATTTTCTGTAAGATATATTCACCTTTTCTCTGATAACCCAGTGTGTAGATTGTAGAGAATTTTAAGTCATTTCTAGTGCTGAAAGAATCTTTAAAATCCATAGAGAACTTTAAAAGTTATACTGATTTTTATAAATTTGGTTGAATCCTATGCGTATCGAAGTCTTGGTGACCAACCGTTCCCAAAGATCATCTTCCCACTCATACTGAAGGAATAATGGGTTTTTTGCTTCTTCAGGGTGCTGGAAAAAGCACCCCATGGTCTAAATATTGTCTGAGATGGCATGGATGGAAGATTTCCCTAACACATTCCTCCTGAAACCAAACATTTTCATCATTTCCATAGTCATCCAAGTCAAAATCGGCAAAAAAAAAGTTGAAGTTCCTTTCGGTCTAAATTCATTTGTTCTTTACAGTTTCCTCTCGCTAAAAGTTGTCCAAAACATCGTCTTCTTCATCCATAAACTATAATTCGTCATGAAATCCCACATAAATGTATCTCCAGTCATTCGGTACATAAAATCTATCGTCCATATTTACCGATTCACTCGAAAAATCGAGAAATACACGCAAAAAATAGCCGAAAAACATTTATTTTTTCACTTGCTGAAGTGTTTAAAATTCCCAAACAATTTTATATTTACTGCGCATGCTCACTCTGCCTTCTATCTGAAGAGTACCCACAAAGTAATGACGTTTTATACGGGGTTTCCACATGGAAAACAACGACATGTCAACAAATGTCAAAACTACTCGTGGACGGGTATCCCGAATGCAATGGGTAAATACGCACGCACGCATATCCCGGATGAAATGGGTTAAGCACAAATCTAATAAAATATTTCATATATGCCTCAGACCAAGGTCTTGTTTCTTTAATGGGGAGTTTAGAGGCCCTTGTTGGGTCAGTTTTTTACATAGAATTATTATAGGGAAGAACTTCAAACATCTTATCTGAAACTACAAGAGCTAAAGGTTTAATATTTATTATCAGCTTATGGATCCTCTTTCAGTTTTGTTCAAATGGTGACCCTGGGTTCAAATCTGTCCCCGCCCCAGGGGTCGCAGTTTTATATAGACTTATATATAGGGAAAAACTTTAAAAATCTTCTCTGAAACTACAAGAGTCAAAGGTTTAATATTTTGTATTTACACTCAGCTTTTGGTCCTCTACCAAGTTTGTTTGAATGGTGACCATGGGGTCAAATTTGGCCTCACCCCAGGGTCAGATATTTTACATAGACTTATATAATTATAGGGGGGGCGTCCGTGGCCGAGTGGTTAGAGTCTCTGACTTGCAATCACTTGCCCCTCACCGCTGTAGGTTCGATCCCTCAGGGGCCTAGGAATCTTTATGTGAGGAAGCTATCCAGCTGGCTTGCGGAACATCGGTGGTTCTACCCAGGTGCCCGCCTGTGCACGAAAATTGCCCGGAGGGGCACCTGGGGTCTTCCTCCACCAGTGGAAGCTGGAAAGTCGCCATATGACCTTAGCTGTTGGTGCGACTATAAAATCCAATTCAATTCAATAATTATAGGGAAAAACTTAAAAAATCTTCTACTCTGAGACTACAGAGTTAACAGTTTAATATTTTGTATTTACACTCAGCTGATGGTCCTCTACCAAGTTTATTAAAATGGTGACACTGGGATCAAGTTTGGCTCTGCCCCTGGGTCACATGTCAAACTTGGTTTGAGTGTTTATATTAATGAAAGTTTGATTTATTTAAAGCTAGCCAAACTTGAGCCAAATACATCCCTCCACCTGAAATAACAAGATCATCTGATAGTAGCCGTAGTAATGAGATGAAGTAATCGGATTGATAAATATCACAGGGCCAGGTAATTAAAAAAGTAATCATTGATATACAATTCTACATTTCTTGTATATTACATTGATTACTATATTATACACACCTGCTAATATTACACCCAGTCCAGCCCTTTAGTCCCACTATAAAAGTCAATGCCTTAAAATGGTACATATTTTTAGCTCGACTATTCGAAGAATAAGAGAGCTTATGTAATCATCCCGGCGCCGGCGTCCCACATCAAGGTTTGCGTGTAAGCTGTGTTTACAAGTCTATATCTCTTACATTTCTTATCCTAGCACAACCAGATTTGGCCATGGGCTTCCTTATAGCATTATCTTAAGGGCTGCATAAGCAATTTTGGTTCCTGTAACCCATGGGCTCCCATGGAACCCAAATTATGATAGCCCATAAAATGTGTCCCATTTCACATCAAATTTTGCGTGTAAGCTGTGTTTACAAGTCTATATCTCTTACAATTCTTACCCTAGCACAACCAAATTTGGCCATGGGCTACCTTATAGCATTGTATTAAGGACTGCATAAGCAATTTAGGTTCGTGTAACCCCTGGGCTCCCATTGAACCCAAATTCTGATAGTCCTTAAAATGTGTCTATTTCATATCAAATTTTGCATGTAAGCTGTGTTTACAGGTCTATATCTCTTACATTTCTTGTCCTAGCTCAACTAAATTTGGGAATTGGTTTCCTTATAGTATTTTGTAAAGGGTTGTGTAAGTAATTTTGTCTTCTGCAAATACTGGGCTCCCATGGAACCCAAATTGTGATGGCCCATAAAATGTGCAATAAACGCAGATCTAGATTTGCGTGTAAGCTGTTGTATATATATCTATAATTTTTATTTGGGATTTCTCATAGCATTATGCATCTTATTCATGCTTCACTCATATTGGGGCATGGCTCCAACACCAGATGCCAAGAGCTTTCAAACTTTACAAATGCTGATAACTACATGACAGTGATATGTTCCAAAGAAAAATGGGTCAATATAAATGACCTTGGCCTACTTTTTACACTTGGTTAATGTACATTGAAATTTTACATTGAAGTTCTTTTATTAACTCAGCTTCTCAGATATAAAAAGCCATACAGTTTCCAAATTTCATACACACATTCTGTATGACAGCAATATGTTCCTACCCGAATCAGGTCAATATAAATGACCATGACCTACTTTTTACACTGTTAATTTACATCATTTCATTCAAGTTTTTTACATCAGAGTTTTTTGTAAGTCCATTTCTCCAACACCAGATGCCTTATAGCTTTCAAACTTTACAAATATTGATAACTACATGACAGCAATATGTGAAAAGTGGGTCAATATGAATTACCTTGACCTACCTTTGGCACTTTGTTAATTTACATTGAAGTGTTACCTTCAAGTTTTTAAGTGCTTAAACTCACATTGTAGCTTTAACCGAGAGCAGCAGATGAAAGCACAGGAATTCCAAGAGAGGCCTTTGCTACTGTGACCATCAGCATTCAGCGTAATTTGGTGCCTCCTATATTTGCATTTCCTCCCGGAGAAATCTTCTATGAGGTTAATATTATGGAAAACGTCAACGTGGGCAACCTGGTCTTTACAGTTAGTGCAGTGGATCTAGACCCCCAGGTAACAATTTATATAAAACATTTAATTCATTAATTTGAAGAATCAATTTAAAAAAGTACTGAAATTTGTAACAATAACTTTCAATACGGAGAGGCATTTCCTTGTGATCTGAATGATGTTTGCCTTGCCACAGACAGGTTCTGGGTTTTAGCTGTGATGTTGATTAAGTCGCAATAACCTGCTGCTTTCTTTCTGATGAGGGGCGTCCGTGGCCGAGTGGTTAACGTCTCTGACTTGAAATCACTTGCCCCTCACCGCTGTAGGTTCGATCCCTCAGGGGCCTAGGAATCTATATGTGAGGAAGCTATCCAGCTGGCTTGCGGAACGTCGGTGGTTCTACCCAGGTGCCCGCCTGTGCACGAAAATTGCCCGGAGGGGCTCCTGGGGTCTTCCTCCACCAATGGAAGCTGGAAAGTCGCCATATGACCTTAGCTGTTGGTGCGACTATAAACTCCAATTCAATCAATTCAATCAATCTTTCTGATGAAAGCATTAATATGTCCCTTCATTTTTATCAACTTACCAGGGTTTAAACACCACTGGAAAGGAAAAGCCATAGTCAGACACATTCCTGTGTTTTCTTTGGAGAGTTATTATTAGGCGGGGACCCAAGCCTGAAAATAACGAAAACGTTTACCGGGAAAGATATACTCCGAAGGCCAGCAGAGCTTATGGGATGACGAGTTGTTCGTCCGTCCGGCGTCCGTCGTTAACTTTTGTCTTGTTACCACCATAGGGCCTTCATTTTTCATCCGATCTTTACCAAACTTTAACAGGTTGTTAATATCAATGAAAGCTCGGGACAATTTTGAAAACCAGCCAGATCGAAATAATTTCACCGGAGTTATGGCCCTTGTTTTGCTGGAAAATGCCATATTAAGCCTTGTGAACACTCTAGCACCTTCATTTATTATTTGATCTTTACCAAACTTGCACAGATTGTGAATATCAATGAAGGCTCGAACAAGTTTGAAAACCAGCCAAATCTGATCAGTAACACCGGAGTTGTGGCCCTTGATTTTTCTGAAAATTGCTGTTTTCTGCCTTGTGAACGCTCTAGCACCTTCATTTATTATTTGATCGTTACCAAACTTGCACAGATTGTTAATACCGATTATAGCTTGGACAAGTTCGAAAATCGGCTGAATTGGGTCAGTAACACTGAGTTATGGCCCTTGTTTTTCTGAAAAATGGCATTTTCTGCCTTGTGAACACTCTAGCACCTTCATTTATTATTTGATCTTTACCAAACTTCCACAGATTGGTAATATCAATGAAAACTCGAACAAGTTTGAAAACCATCTAAATCAGATCAGTAACACCGGAGTTATGGCCCTTGTTTTTTTCTGAAAAATGCTGTTTTCTGCCTTGTGAACAATCTAGGGCCTTTAATATTAATCGGATCTTTACTTAACTTTGCCAGTGCCTTTATATCAATAAAAGCTTGAACAAGTTCGAAAACCGGCAAGGTCGAAATAATTTCAACGGAGTTATGACCCTTGTTTTGCTGAAAAATGCCATATTAAGCCTTGTGATCACTCTAGCACCTTCATTTATTATTTGATCTTTACCAAACTTGCAAGATTGTTAATATCAATGAAAGCTTGGACAAATTCGAAAACCAGCTAGATCAGACCATTAACAGCAGAGTTATTGCCCTTGATTTAGTTAAAAATGCTATATTTTGCCTCATTAAGACAATAGGGCCTTCATCTTTCATTCAATCTTTACCATACTTTACCAGATTGTTTATATAAATGAAAGCTCGGACAAATTCGACGACCAGCTAGATCGGACCATTAACAGCGGTGTTATGGCCCTTGATTTAGTTAAAAATGCTATATTTTGACTCGTTAAGACGATAGGGCCTTTATCTTTCATTCGATCTTTACCAAACTTTACCAGATTGTTTATATAAATGAAAGCTTGGACAATTTCGAAGACCAGCCAGATCGGACTAGTAACAGCAGAGTTATGGCCCTTGATTTAGTTAAAAATGCTATATTTTGCCTCGTTAAGATTATAGGGCCTTCATTCTTCATGCGATCTTTATGACACTTTACGAGATTATTCATATCAATGAAAGCTCGGTCATGTTCGAAAACCAGCCAGATCGGACCAGTAATAATGGAGTTACGGCTCTTGATTTAGTTAAAAAATCTATATTTTGCCTCAAGATTATAGGGCCTTCATTTTTCATGCGATCTTTATGACACTTTACGAGATTGTTCATATCAATGAAAGCTCGGTCAAGTTCGAAAACCAGCCAGATCGGACCAGTAATAGTGGAGTTATGGCTCTTGATTTAGTTAAAAATTCTATATTTTGCCTCGTTAAGACGATAGGGCCTTCATCTTTCATCCGATCTTTAAAAAACTTTACCAGATTGTTAATAGCAATGAAAGCTTGGACGAGTTCGAAAACCATCCAGATTGGACCATTTACATCGAAGTCAAGGCCCTTGATTTTCTTAAATATGCTATATCGCGGCCTCATTAAGACGAAAGGGCCTTCATTTGGCCGGATTTCATTGAAACTTTGCAGGGATGATCAGTACCAAGCCTAGTTGTATATAGTCACCGTGTTCCAGTTGAATGATTTTGGCAGAGTTATAGCCCTTTAAAGGTTTTAATACACAAACTTTGTTCTGACTAGTTCTCCTGAACCCCTGGCCGGATTAAACAAAACTTTTTAGGGATGATCGATTCTTAATCTAGTTGTGCACATAATCGCCGTGTTCCGGTTGAATGATTTTTGGCGGAGTTAGGGCCCTTTAAAGGTTTTAATACACAAACTTTGTTCTGACTAGTTCTCCTGAACCTCTGGCCGGATTTAAACGAAGCTTTTTAGGGATGATCAATTCCATGTCTAGTTTTGCAAATCATTGGCGTATTCCGGGTAAATGATTTTTTTTGGCAGAATTATGGCCCTTTAAAGGTTTTAATACACAAACTTTGTCTGATCTACTTCTCCTGAACCCCTCGCCAGATTTCAATGAAACTTTGCAGGGATGATCAGCACCAAGCCTAGTTGTGCATCTCATTGTCACGTTCCGGTTTACAGATATTTGGCAGAGTTATGGCCCTTTAAAGGATTTTGATACCACAATTTTTTTCCGGGCTAGTTCTCCTGAACCCATGGCTGGATATAGAAGAAACTTGACAAGGATGATCAGTATCAAGCTTAGTTGTGCATATCATCGCCATATTTCGGTTGAATGATTTTTGGCAGAGTTGTGACCCTTTAAATGTTTTAATACACAAACTTAAATTTGCACACGTCCTTTTCGGCAAAAACAGTTCCAGTATTTGAAACCTATATGTGTATATGAAATATCAAACTACAGAATCAAGACCTGATTATGTTACACTTTACTAATTTTAACAAGAGTTATAGACCTTTTATGAATTTTGTTTCGTCTTGTGCCAGGGATAATGCGAATTTCTTGTGTTTACAATAACTGCAGTAAACGGTTTCCGATTTCCACTAAATGTTGTATGGTGTTAGGCCTTATACCTACAAGGCCTTTGACAAGTTCAATACTGAGTAAAACTGACACTTGCTTTAAAGAGTTATTACCCTTGGTTATTGAAAGAATAGGCACATTTTAGCTTGAGTACACACATTACTTTAGTAAACGGATTCCGATCTTCACATTATTTAGTGTGAGACTTTATATGAATATGAACTTTGACAAGATGACATTGAGCAGAATTGACACCTGCCTTACTGAGTTATTGCCCTTGATTATTGCAAAAATGCAAATTTCAGCTTTCGTACGCAATACATTAAATTGGTTTCGATTTTCACACAGTTTGGCGTGTAACTTTATATCAAACGGATTTCAGACAGGTTAGACGAGTATCAAGTTATTGCTCTAAATTGTCGAAAAATTCGATCGTCTGATTGTTTCCTACTTTCCTTTGAAATATCATCAATTACTGTGTAACATTCTAATTGAACAAAGAGGATATCGTCCTCTGACTAAGGAGTGTGATTGTTTTCACGATGATTGTAATAAATAGCATTTGATTTTCCATGCTTTTTGGGGTAATATTATTAAGGTGTCGGTTTTGTTTGACAATGAGAACAAATGAGGAGTGGTTTACAAAGTTATCGCCCTTGATGTTTGCAAATATTTAAATTACAGACTGAGTACACAGCAACTTCAGTAAACGAGTTCTGATTCTCACTAATATTTAGTTGAAGGGTTTTGGACAATTATTTTAGACAATATTACAGACAACCATCGAACGTTGCCATCCTTTCAGGATTTAGGTAGACGTCATCATAGGTTCACAATCTTTCCGGCGATCGCACAATCAAGCAAAGCAAAGCGGTGAACTGTAAATGGGTCAACCACTAAACATGCAGTGCGTTGCAAAATAATAAGGTGACAACCTCCTTTGATAAGCCTTTAAACAGTGATCATTACCCAATCTTTACCAGGATCACCATGTGACTCTGTCAACGTCTTAGAAAATAGTCTGCGATTACATCATAATTCATCACATGACCATAGCTAAAATATCAAAATGGTTATCAGAAATCATCTCCGCGACCTGGCACCACTAATGCCATGGGGTGGTGCTGAGTGGTAAACAATCGAACGGAACTCCGCTTACTTTGGATATTTTTGATGAATTTAGGTTAGTATTTTAATTTTAGGTAGTCTGTTTAGAGCTATGAAATTTTAGAAAGTGATGGTAAGAACAAAAGCTATACTGCAACCCTATGGAAAACGCAATGGTAGAGTCCATTTTGATTGTTTTAATGGTGGAGTGATATGCCAAAGAATACATTTTATTCTACCGCAGTATAATGCTGAGTAAACATTAGTGTTTATTCACTAAAATAAATATTGAATAAGAGCAATACGCTTATATTTGAAAAGGTTTGCGTGACGTTTACTGCATTCTTTTTCAAGAAAGTAATAACGACTAAAATATATTAATCCAAGAGTTAGCATAAGCTTTAACACACTATTGTGTTACGGCAGTAAGACAGGGCGTTATACCTTTGGAGATGTTTGTATTGGTGCAGACACTAGAAATAGGAAGAAAGTGTGCTTTATTAGGCTGTTTTTGTAAATTAGGAATCCCGTACATAGTTGGAAGTTTGTTTTGCTTTTCATCTACTCCAGCTTTAATAGTGCTTCATTGAGTTGTATATCCGGACAAACCTTTGCAAAGGTTTATTATCATAACCCTGATTTACTTAAGTATTGTCAGAACTCTTCTGCTACAAGGTCTGTCACAACGTGAATACTATGGTGACTATAGGTACAGACTTTTTAAGATTCACATTCATACAATCTGTGTTAAAATTGTTAACAAACATAACAAAATAGGATATGACCCTATCATTCTGCAATGCACTAGATGTTTAGATGTTGACCCATTTACAGTTGGCCACAATGCTTTACAATTAATGTTGCGATGACCCAACAGATTTTGAACCCTATGATGACTTCTACTCACAGGCATTTATTAGGATAAATAGTATAGAAGGCTAGAGAGAATGTAGTTATACTATATATATGTATATAGTAAAGGGCCTTCTTCTGCTCTCTACCTCTATCCTTCTATACTATATATCGCAATGAATGCATGTGCTTCTACCTAAATAGGGCAAGGGATGGTAACGCCTAATTTTTTACTTTAATATTGTCTTATCGTCATCATTCTTTTTTTGTCCTGGCTTCTGACAAGTATTTGCTTTGTGGCTTTCTGGGAATTTCTATTCATATATACATGATTATTTTGTGTTTTACTTATATTGCCTACTAATTGCTATTAATACTTCCTAGTTTGTAAGGGGTTATAGCCTGGCTGGTCGAATTTTATTGGAATGAAAATAGGGTAAGAGTGAGGTATGGTGCACTCTAGAACCTGGGTTAACCCCAGCAGCCTTTATGTCACTGACCATTCCAAGTAGGTACCCATATTTCTGCATAACAAATTCTAACAGCTCATGGACATTTCAGAGCCGGCAGCTGCACTGCCACTTCCATCCTCGCATGAAAAGTTAGTTGAGGTGCCACTTCAGCTGGCTTCTTCCAGGGAGGAGGATTCATCAGTGGAGATGTCGCTGCTTGAGTCTCCTAAGACCTCTCCTAAATCTAAGGCCAAAAATAAAATTAAAAGTCGCCTTAACGCTCAATAATGGGTAAAACTAATAAGATCATTCAATGGAATTGTCGAGGTTTGAAACCAAATTATGACGAAATCAGCTTAATTTTAAATGAACACAACCCTATTGCCTTTTGTCTTCAAGAAACATTCTTGAAGACAAGTGATAAGGTATCTTTTAAACAATACTCACTATACAATCATATTTGTGATACCGGGGACAAGGCGACTGGTGGAGTTTTGATAATCCTTAATCGAAACATTCCTCACAGACCTGTTGTGTTGAAAACAAATTTGCAAGCTATTGCGGTCAGTGTTACTATGCACAGAGTCATAACAATATGTTCCTTATATTTACCACCTAGTTCTTCACTAGACCCTAAAGATCTAAATCACCTAGTTGCACAATTGCCATCACCTTTTATACTCTTGGGCGATTTCAATGCACACAACTACATCTGGGGTTGTAAAGATATAAACGATAAAGGCAAGAAAATTGAGGATTTCTTAGCCAAAAACAATTTGTGTCTTTTTAATAATAAATCACATACATACTTACATCCTGCTACAGGCTCTCATTCTTCCATTGATTTAACAATATGCGATCCAACGCTTTTGATGGATTTTTCGTGGAGTGTTGGAGACGACCTCGGTGGAAGTGACCACTTCCCCATATTTCTTCAAAATATCGGCCCTCCACTTCTCGAAAAAACGCAACGATGGAAACTTCGCAAGGCTGATTGGACTACGTTTCAATCTCTTTGCGAGGAACAATTAAAGCCTTCCGTTTTTGAGGATGTCGAAGACGCTACTGCTCTTTTTACCAAAACTCTTCACGATATAGCGGATCAAACTATTCCAAAAACCTCGGCAAATCCTAAACGCCCACATAAACCATGGTACGACGATGACTGCAAAAAGGCAGTCAGCGATCGTAAAGCTTCCAAAAACCTCGGCAAATCCTAAACGCCCACATAAACCATGGTACGACGATGACTGCAAAAAGGCAGTCAGCGATCGTAAAGCTGCATTAAATAATTTTAACTTGCGGCCAACTCAAACAAATTTAGATAACTTTAGAGTTTTTCGTGCGAAAGCCCGTCGTACTATTAAGGATAGCAAGAGGAAATCCTGGAGATCTTACGTCTCTAGGATGAATTCTCGCTCATCTCTTAAGAAGACATGGGACATGGTCCGGAAAATAAGTGGTTAAGGTAATTCTAGTTCTGTAAATCATTTTAAAACAGATAATGGAGATATAACATCTGTCAAAGATATTACAAACACTTTGGCAGAAACTTTTTCAAAAGATTCTTCTTCTGAAAATTGTCAACCAAATTTTCTGAAAAATAAGAAACAAAAAGAACAGAAGAAGCTGAACTTCAAGTCGAAAAACTTGGAAAAATACAATAAACTATTCACTCTCAAAGAACTTCGAGAGTCCCTTAAAAAGGCTCATGATACATCAGCTGGTCCTGATGATATCCATTATCAATTACTAAAACATTTACCTGAATCCTGTCTCTCTACCCTTCTTGATATATTTAATAAGGTTTGGGTGACGGGAATCTTCCCCGATTCTTGGCGGGAAGCAATCGTTATTCCAGTCCCCAAACCTGGAAAGGATCATACGGACCCAATAAATTATCGCCCAATCGCTTTAACGAGTTGTATATGTAAAACCATGGAACGAATGATTAATGAGAGACTCGTTTGGTACCTGGAGTCCAACAAACTGATAACAAAGTATCAAAGTGGATTCCGGCGCCAACGAGGCACAACAGACTATCTCATACGATTTGAATCGTTTATTAGGGAAGCTTTCATAAAAAAAGAACATTTAGTCGCTGTATTTTTTGACTTGGAGAAAGCTTATAATACTGCATGGAAGTACGGTATTATGAATGATCTACATGCCATTGGTCTTAGAGGCCGATTACCCATTTTTATAGAGAATAGACAGTTTCGTGTCCGAATGGGTTCAACCCTCTCTGATATTCATGAACAGGAGATGGGTGTTCCACAGGGCAGCATACTATCTGTCACACTTTTTAATATAAAGATTAACAGTATAGTAAAATGCATCAATCCAGGTGTGGATTGTTCGCTATATGTTGACGACTTTGTTATATGTTATCGTGCAAAAAACATGAATACTATCGAGAGACAATTACAACAATGTCTCAATAAACTTCAGACCTGGTCTGATGAAAATTGGTTTTAAATTTTCTAAATCTAAAACTAATTGTATGCACTTTTGTCAACTTCGTAAACATCATGAAGACCCTCAATCTAACACTGGATGGGTCACCAATACCAGTAGTGGATGAGACAAAATTCCTTGGTCTTATTTTCGACCGTAAATTAACGTTTATACCACACCTTAAATACTTGAAGGCCAAATGCCTTAAAGCTCTTAACTTACTTAAAGTTGTTGCAAACACTAATTGGGGAGCAGATCGAAAAGTCCTCTTGCGACTTTACAGATCTCTTATCAGATCCAAGCTGGACTACGGCTCAATAGTATATGGATCGACTCGCAAGTCGTACTTGCAGATGCTCGACCCTATACATAATCAAGGATTACGACTCGCCTTAGGTGCCTTTCGTACATCACCAGCCAAAAGTCTATATGTTGAAGCCAATGAACCATCACTGTCTCACAGACGAGACAAATTAGCTCTTCAATACGCCATTAAATTAAAGTCTAACCCTTCAAACCCAACTTTCGATAATGTTTTTAATCCTAGTTGTGAACCTCTTTTTGATCGAAAACCGAAGGCCATTCGACCATTTGGTCTTCGTATTAAACCAAAATTAAGAGACACTGAAATCGACCTAAATTTGATTGCCAAGTACAAAGTACCACAAATTCCACCGTGGACTTTGGAAACTCCAACAATTACTTTTGATCTTTGTAATAATAACAAATCCAGTACAGACCCTACTGTCTTTCAAAGCAAATTTAATGAAATTAAATCGAAATACAGTAACTTTCAGCATATCTACACAGATGGCTCTAAAGATGGAGATAAGGTAGCTGCAGCAGCTGTTGTTCACAAACACAGCATAAAGAGCCGCCTGCCTGATAAGGCCTCTATCTTTTCAGCTGAACTTAAGGCAATTAAACTTGCCTTAAATTATATTCAGGAATCTGATGATGACCATTTTGTAATATTTTCTGATTCCCTTTCATCTCTTCAAGCACTGGGTAATATGAAACATGATAACCCAGTTGTGCTTCAACTTTTAGAAAAGTACAATTCTCTTATAATTGATAATGTTATTATTTTCTGCTGGCTTCCAAGCCATGTAGGAATACGTGGTAATGATAGAGCTGATAGTGCTGCTAAGGCAGCATTAGATTTACATGTAACTAATACCAAATTACCTTATACTGATTTTAAAAGTTGTATTAACACATATATTCGTAACTCTTGGCAAGCCGCTTGGAATTTGTCAGTTAACAATAAACTCCATCCAATTAAACCGTTACTCGGAGAATGGTGTTCTTCTAGTAGACCCATTCGTCGAGAGGAAGTTGTCCTAGCCTGGTGCAGGATAGGGCATACACGTTATACTCATTCATATTTATTACAAGGTGAGCAATTACCGGAATGTATACCCTGCTTTGCACCGTTAACGGTCAAACACATCTTATTGGAATGTGTAGACTTTGATCCTATGCGTCAAAGGTACTACAATGTTAATACTATGAAAGAGTTATTTGATACTGTAGATTTTAGTCTTGTTTTAGATTTCCTGAAAGAGATCAGACTATATAAATCATTGTAATGTGTTCTTATATATATTTACTTGTTTATATACCCGTTGCCGGGCATTTATTGATTTACATACATAGTTTATATTACACCTTGTCATCCCTTATTTTTTTAATAGTTTTATCTTTATATATTTACATTAATTTTTAATTAATACTTCATTTTTTATATTTTTTTTGCGCACAATATGACCTATTTATGTGTCGACGTGCCGTAAAACACCATTCATTCATTCATTCATATTTCAACAGTTTGAGTTTGCCATTTAGCATACTTTTCTCTTTTCTATCCTTGTGATTGGTGTTTGTTCAAATACTTGTGTTTTTTTGACTGACTGTGTTCTGTGAATGTTATATTTCCTTCTCGACTTTTATACCATAATTTGTTTCTGACTCGAAATAGGATATGGATCACATTTAGTGATACTTATAGTTTTAAACTGTAAACATGATTCTATTACACTATTTAATATATTGCGTCCCATGGATCAAGGCGATACAAACCGTAGGAAAATATTCAAGTTCATGATGTGTTTGAGAAACGTTGACAAACGTTAACCAGAAGTTGCCTGTTCAACCAATCAGAACCTAGAATTGAAACTCAAGGTCACAGAAACACCAATGTTGGTTGGACAGTTAATGATCATATGTAACAAAAGTGCAAATTTCAAATAAATCATTTAGATAGTATTCAAGATGTTTTGGAGAAACTCTGTCAGACGTCATACCCAAACACTGACGTCGCTCAATCGCCTTCCAACGAAACTAGTCAATAAAAACCCCGTTATTTTTCTGATAAATACAATCATACGACTGTGACAAAATAGTGAACCAATTTGGAAGCTTACAATTTGATAAGACAGTAATTGCAGTAACTACTATTCTATTTTCAAGGTAAATTAAAGGTCCATAACTGTATTAAGAAATCTAAAAGCTACCATCGAACGGATTCTAAATATCTGCCAGTATGTTAATGTTATTAAGACTTCACACTAAACGATATGGTTTAAACCCTACACAATTAAAGATAGTTGTTGCAATAATCCTATTTTCTAAGTAAATTAAGGGCCATACCTCTATTCCAAAATGGCAAAACAATTTGATGTATCATAAATATTATTAACATATACTTGTATCCTATTTGTATATAAAATTTCCACCCAAAATGTTTAATTTTCAACAAAACTTGATTAATTAACATACTCAACACAAAAATGTATTTTCGTAGATAATCAGGGGCCATAACTCTATTTAGAAAAGGCAAAGGTACACTGATTGTAAGGAAGTGATGTCTGTTTGATATAAGGCTTCACAGAAATTTTAGTTAAAATCCAAAATAAGATAAAGAAGTTATCAAAACCTTGCACCTAAGCTTTACCTAAAATGTGCATTTTTGTTAAGTAACTCAGGGGTCATAACTCTATTCTGAAAAGGAGAAAATCGGCCTTGCTCGTAAGAAATTGGCATCTTAACTATATAACACTTCACAGTAAAGTTGGTTTTAACCGAAAACAATTTACAGAAGTTATTAACAACGTGCATGAAAGCTTTAGCCAAAAGGTGGATGCCCGTCCCTCCCACCACCCATCTGCCCGCCATCTTCAATCCCCTTAAAACCGCTTTTGATTTTAAAAAAATATTGAAAATTGCATTCGGCATAAACAGAATATAATCAGGCGTGATTATGTCTTATTTATGTACAAAACAAAATCATATTGCTAAAATATAAACTTGTACACATTTTTTCTTTGAATATCAATATTTTCTTATCACTTATGGGCTTCCGTAGAAAATGCGTTGGTGTTACGAAATGCAAAGAATACCATAAATCCATACAGTGGTTTCGTATAGAGTACAGTTTCTGCTATTGATATGCAAAAAATCACGAGTATATCTTTCCGGGTAAACCAAAAGTGTTTGCATGTTACGAGAAGTTGGGTCCCTGCCTATATATGACTTTGACTTTCTGAATTTTGTCAATGCATTTTGTTCTGCCATTTCAAAATCCTGAGCTCTAGCATGTAATAAAAACCCTGCTGGTTTACATTCAATGATTTCAGTTAATTGATCACCATTTATTTTGATATAACTATGATTTTGTTATATTTAACCATTATTTTGATATAACTATGATTTTGTTATATTCAACCCAGCCTCCAAATATGCTGTTTAGCTACTCCGAATTGACACCAAACACATGTAAATAATGATTCGGATATGGTCCTGTCAGAACAACGGACAACCGGAAGAACATTTGTCTCCAATAAATGTAAGTGTATATTCCTCATTTCCTTCTTTACATCTCACGAAACAATGCTGCATATAAAGATCAATTGCAGTGTGCTACATGTACATACATACAGAACAACTTCTATATCTGGACCATTTGAAAGATGCGCGTGAATGTTATTAAGGGACCGATCATTTTGATTTCTTGGTGGGGGGGGGTGCAGGGGGTGGGCCTGGGATTTTCCTTTCAGCCTGAATAATTTCTTTTCATTTCTTTAAAGCCGGGATTTTTATTTCACCTAGTACACTGGCCAGTTTTTTTTCGTCAACTTGAAAGCCAGAATATTTTTTTTTTAAGTTTTTACTATTCATAGAATAAGAAGAGCTTAAGAAGAGTTGTAGATCTACTCAACGTCTGTATCAGCGTTGGTTTTCAGTTGTTTGCCAAGTCCAATTATAGTCCAATTATTTCAGCAACCACTGGTCAGTGAAACTTGAAATATGTCATCAACTACCACCAAGGACACTGGTAGACACATATTCCATAATTCTGTATTGCATTAAAGCAAACTTACTTTGAATTTCTGGTTAAAGTTCGTTTTTGACAAGTCCATGTATTTTAACAACTGAATGCGTACATCAGCAAAACTTCAGTAAACTTCGGAATATCAAGGGCACTATAGTAGACACATGTTCCATATTAACTCTGTATTACATTTAAGCAAAGTTATGTCCCTTTTTTGACTTCAAAATTCTGGTTAAATTCTTAGGCAAGTCCTTGTATTTCAATAGGTGATTGTTAATTATTAATACAACTTCAGTAAAGCGTGGATGTTAGTAGACACATGTTCCATAACTCTGTATTGCATTTTAGAAAAAATGTAGCCACTTTTCGACTTAGAATTTATTTTATTTGATTTGATAGTTTATTTCAATACCCACTAGTCATATTTATCTGTCAAAGGAGCTTGTGTCATACAGACACAAGTTTCATAACTTTTTATTTTATCTTAGCCAGATCATAATTTTTAACTCCTACACCTTCACCTCACCACCACCTATTAACCTCCACAATTAAGACTTGACCTTGTGAATGAATTGGCACCATGGTTGGTGAGACAGAAGTGTCAGTGGCAGTTTGTTTAAAATTGACTCTGAATAGTGGAGCATGCTGTCCCTCATGCTGACCTTTCGACCTCTTGTTTTATATGGATCTTTCCATATTTGGTGGATGGAACTCCATGTGCTGGTTTTAATCTTTTGTTATGCTTGTCCTTGTCTGCTTTCTATGTGAGCCACCTTTTGCTCTTCTAAAGTATGTTTTGATTGGATGTTTGTTTGGTGGTGTAGAAGATTGTCTTGTACTTAGGCAATGTCTACCATGTTCCAGTACCATTCTTATTAACACTGGCATATAGCGCATAGTTTGTCTGTAACCTTGCATTACATGTGGCTGAAGCTGCTTTTTAAGTCCACCTACTTGTTGATGATATTCACAATGTCCATCGCAAAGTACCAGGACCCTTGTATTGTAATACGTCCATGACCAATGCATACCACATTGTTTACTAACATGTACATAATACATCACATGTATAACTATCATGGCTACTCATTACCACATTTTCTACTACCATGACCACTGTATATCACAAGCATAATATTTTATTATTATACTGCCATGACCACTAAATATCACATGTATTACTACCATGACAACTGATACCATATTTATTAATAATATGCCTCATGTCAAACCCCCATTTTAAATTTCCATAGACTGTCATTTTCCAATTTTTAGCTGGCCAGCAGAGCTTATGGGAACGCGAGTTGTCCGTCGTCCGTCCGTCGTTAACTTTTGTCTCGTTAAGACGATAGGGCCTTCATTTTTCATCTGATCTTTACCAATCTTTACCAGATTGTTAGTGTCAATGAACGCTCAGTCAAGTTCGAAAACCAGCCAGATCGGACCAGTAACAGCGGAGTTATGGCCCTTGATTTCGTTAAAAATGCTATATTTTGCCTCGTTAATACGATAGGTCATTTTTCATCTGATCTTTACCAAACAATATTTAGCTCTACTGGCCAAGGGCCAGCAGAGCTTAAGGGATGGCTAGTTGTCCGTCGTCAGTCCGTCTGTCCGTCGTCCGTCAGTCGTTAACTTTTGTCTCGTTAAGTCGATAGGGCCTTCATTTTTCATCTGATCTTTACCAAACTATAACAGGTTGTTAATATCAGTGAAAGCTCGGACAAGTTCGAAAACCAGCCAGATCGGACCAGTAAGAGCGGAGTTATGGCCATTGATTTAGTTAAAATTGCTATATTTTGACTCGTTAAGATGATAGGGCCTTCATTTTTCATCCTATCTTTACCAAACTTTACCACATTGTTAATATCAATGAAAGCTCGGACAAGTTCGAAAACCAGCCGTATCGAACAAGCAACAGTGGAGTAATGACCCTTGATTTAGTTAAAAATGCTATATTTTGCCTCGTTAAAACGATAGGGGCTTCATTGTTCATCCAATCTTTACCAAACTTTATGAGATTGCTAATGTTGTTGAAAGCTTGGAAGAGTTCGAAAACCAGCCATATAGGACCAGCAGCAGCGGAGTTATGGCCCTTGATTTAGTAAAAAAATCTATATTTTGCCTCGTTAAGACGATAGGGCCTTCATTTTCATCCGATCTTTACCAAACCATACCAAATTGTTAATATAAATGAAAGCTCAGACAAGTTAGAAAACCAGCCGATTTGGATCAGTAACAGCGGAGTTATGGCCCTTGATTTAGTTAAAAATGCTATATTTTGCCTCGTTAATATGATAGGGTCTTCATTTTTCATCCGATCTTTACCAAACTTTACCAGATTGTTACTATCAATGAGTCCGACAAGTTTGAAAACCAGCCAGATTGGACCATTTACACTGGAGTTGTGGCCCTTTATTTTCTGAAATGTGCTATATTTTGGCCTCATTAAGAAGAAAGGGCCTTCGTTTGGCCAGATTTCATTGAAATTTTTCAGGGATGATCAGTACCAAGCCTAGTTGTACATTTCGTCACCATGTTCCGGTTGAATGATTTTGGCGGTTTTAATACACAAACTTTGTCCTGACTAGTTCTCCTGAACCCTGGCCGGATTTAAACAAAACTTTTTAGTGATGATCAGTTCCAGGTCTAGTTGTGCAAATCTTTGCCGTGTTCCGGTTGAATGATTTTTGGCACAATGATACACAAACTTTGTCTGGACTATTCTCCTGAACATCTCCCCACATTTCAAGGAAGCTTTACAGGGATGATCAGCACCAAGCTTAGTTGTGCATATCATCGTCGCATTCTGGTTAACAGATTTTTGGTGGAGTTAAGGCCCTTTAAAGGTTTTAATAAACAAACATTTTCCGGGCTTGTTCTCCTGAACCCATGGCTGGATTTAATGAAACTTGATAAAGATGATCAGTATCAAGCCTAGTTGTGCATATCATCGCCATATTCGGGTTCAATGATTTTTGGCAGAGTTTTGGCCCTTTAAAATTTTTAATAGAGAAACGCTGTCCAGATTAGTCTGTTCTTAACTCCTTGCTGGATTTCAACGAATCCTGATTGGGATGATAAGTACCAAGCCTAGTTGCACCTGTCATTGCCATGTTCTGCTTGAATGAATTTTGGCAGAGTTATGACCCCTTAAAGTTTTTAATACACTAACTTTGTACAGACTAGTTCTCCTGAACCTCTGGCTGGATTTCAACGAAACTTGTCAGGGACAATCGGTACCAAGCCTAGTTGCGTATATCATCACCATTGAATGATATTTGAAAGAGTTATGACCCCTTGTGCATAAACTTTATCTTTAGCCAGTAGAGCATCCACAGGCCCTCTTGGGCCTCTTGTTTAGTTATGATCCTTGATTTATTTAAAAATGCTGTATTTCGCCCAAAACTTTCAAAAAAAAATAAATTGCAGTCACTCGCTTCATTGATGTTATAAGAACCATGTTAGCCAGTAGAGCATCTCTTGTTGTAGTATCTTATTTCGCTTGGAATGTCTCCTTGGAGTGAGTCACTGAATGATAGTCTTTTTTGTAATGTCACCCCAGTATAATTTGTACTGCACAACTTTCTGAATATGATTTGAAAGGTTTACTCATGTTAGTTCACGATTGAAGATTGGGCCAAACGAACACGAAGAACCATATGCAGCAATTTATTTTCTTGGTGCTGAGAAGTGTGATTTTGAACAGATAGAAGCTACAACAATGTTTTCTCATATTTTATTTCAAAGGAATATTTAGCAGAACTAATATCTTTTTCAAACATATTTTTCAGTATGATAAAATAAATGGCCTCAGAAGGTTGACAAACATTCACTGTCACCCTCACAGGATTGCAATATTTACATACTACCATGACCAATGTATATCACATTTAGGCCATAATTATTTGTTTTACGAACCATCAAGACAGAGAATTGCTGTAGGAGGAAGGGAAAAACAAAAATAATTTGGTAAAGGATAGTTTATTTTATTTGAAAGGAAGAGAATGAAATGTTCTATTAAAATCTGGGAGGAGGTAAAAAATAATAAAATTATCAAATTCTCTACGGAAAAGCAAAATACCTAATTTTGTTTTGTCGTAGGAGGGTTAAAAAAATAATGGTTTTATTACAACCCTGACTATATGTATACCACATTAATTATAACCATGACTTTATATGAATATCACATTCATTACTACTATGACCAATGTATACCAAATTACTACCATGCCCACTTTATAACACTTTATACAACACATTTACTACCACTAACAGTTATTACTACCATGATAGTACATCACATTTATTACAACTATGAATACTTTCACTGTCTTCTAAATTCAGAAGTTGTGGATGTAGCCAGAGTGTGGTTAAACATTTCCATGTTGAATACTGCAGTGGCTGAGGGAGTAGATCTACATTTATCATAGACAGAGGGTCTGCCAGATTAATTTTTTTCTCTAATTGGACACAGCCAGATTATTTTTCCCCAAAAATGTGAGAAGGCTGGATTTTTTCCCCCCAACAATCTCAGGGACTGTTGTTGTTTTTCCTCAGGTCAGAGCCAGTATTATTATTTTTGTCAAAAATTCAAGGGCCGGAATATATTTTCAGGGAAAATGTCCCCCCCCCCACCCCCACCCCACCCCAACCAGAAATCAAAATGGTCAGTACTTAAATAATGACTGTTGGAAAGAATTAGCTGTTCAAAATAGCCAGTATAAAGCAAGTAATTGCCAATTTGCAATTTGCAGGAATTGAGTCAGTTATAAGTTTATAGAAATCCTGTTAAATTTTAACATTTTCACTTTTGTTTTGGAATGAATTGCTACACACTATATCATCAGAGTGTTAAGAGCTCGACTGAAAAACACTGACAACCATATTCAAACCGGTCTTTAATCATGGACATGATACATTTTTGTCACATGGAACTTAAAACAGGAAAATGATTGCACATTTTAAAAAATAAACAAGAACCGCTAAACAGTTGCCTTTTTATGCCTCCACTTGGTGGGGCATATAGATTTACACTGGGGTATATAGATTTGCACTTGTCCGTACGTCTGTACGCCCCAAAAACCCCAAAAACCTCCATAACTATTTAACCCACGGTCGTTAAACTTTACAGTAATGTTGACCAGCAAGTGAAGATGCGCTCGTGGGTTTTCATTTTTATTTTGGACCAAGAACCACAGAGTTATGGCCCTTGACTTAGTCAAAATAGGGCTGAAAAACTTGTCACACGATCCTCCGTAACTATTTAACCAATGGTCACCACCAGACTTTACAAGAATGTTGACCAGCAAGTGAAGATGCACACCTCAGTGTTCATTATCAAAATGCTATGGCATAGTGACCAAAGTGATCCATGTCCTATGAACACATTTCTCGTTTAAACTCAAGAATGTTCCTATGGTTACTTGCAAGGGAGGTAACTGCTTATTCATAGATCCCTAAAGATTCATAAAATCCAGTCACCATTTTCCAAGCTCAATTTGGCATTTAAACATTTACCATGACTTTTGTATATTTGGTTTTGTTAAAATTATATTATGTTACCTTTTACATTGATTGCCAAAAATAAAGTTCTTGCAACTTCTATTAATTAATCACACTCAACGGCTACCTGAGTAGAACCAGCCTAAGCTATATGGATTAATTATCAAGGATAAATAACATGGCCATGGCAAGGAGCCAACCCTCAAACTCTCGTTCTAGAAACTAGGACTTGAACTGGGAACCAGGGGGTCAAAATGGTAGTTGCCGAAAGTAGTCCCATATACAGTTGACAGTAGTGTTATTTGAGATGCTGTGTGAATGGATGTACGTCCACAGGTAGTGTAGATTAATATTTGTGTGTAGAGAGTAGATTCCCAGATATTTTGCTGCAAGAATCAGGTTAATCAGAGCTGAGGCAAGTGAATGACACTACTTTTTGTGAGGTAAGATTTGTTTGTGTTCTTCGTCAGATTTGACCTGAATTCGTCATAATCGATACCTACTTTCACTTTGAGCAAAATTCTGAAGTTGAAAGCCGAAATGGAGCTTGATTTTTTGCTATGTCTGTGTCATGCTGACTTTGAAGATGGTTTACTGACAGTTTCAAGTATGAAGGAGTATGATGGCATGTGTGACACCATTTTAGGCTATAATGTAAGTCTATGGGAAATTAATGGTGGTCCAGTTCCTGTATGGTACCGGGCAGTCGCAGACTTCGTGACATACTAGGGATGTTTCTGTTGCAGGTATGTAGACTATTTGTGTTTTTGTAACAGACATTATACATGGTTGTGTCTTTATAGTGGTTTTGAGTTTATTAGTTAGTGCAGATATCATTTTGGGGGTCAATTTATGCTAGCAGCTCTATGAAAACTACTGGAAAACATCACTGTTGGTAAGTGGAATTTGATTTAGAGATTATCATCCGCACCAGCAACATGCAGGCTGCCTACAGACTTTATTTAGAGGAAAATCTAGGGAAAAGAAGTCAACTTGCTGCTAATCAGCAGTGTGTCCTCTGGACAGGTGGGCAGAACCACTATGGGTATGGACAGTGCCGTTGGCTTACAGCAGACTGGAGGCGTCAGAACCCTTGTTTGGTGCATAGAGTAGCCATGTGCTTGAAGATGGACACTGTTGACCTTGGACCTAGGGGTGTATGTGTCAGTCATTTGTGCCACAACAAAGTGTGCATAAATGCTGACCATCTCTCCCTAGAACCTATGGCGGTCAATAATCAGAGAGAAGCATGCGTCTCTGCTAATGTGTGTCGCGGGCACAGTCCGTTTGAGAAATGCCTGCTCAACTTGAAGATTTAGCAGGTTTTTTTTTTTCTCACAGCTTAATTTTATTTTATTTTTAACTGGAATGGAAAAGACAACAAAAAATCCAAGGTAAGAGTCTATACTGTTTTTATTTAAATAAAAGCAAGGCAAGGCATGGCCAGGCAGGCAGGCAGGCAGGCAGGAATTAATTAATTCAGTTTAGTAAGTAAGTAAGTAAGTAAGTAAGTAAATACCGTAAGTGAGTTTACCAAATATACAGTTACAAAGTAAGTAATTAGCAAACAATGTATGCAGTAACAGAACATAGAACAGAACATAGTACAGAACAGAACAGAACAGAACAGAACCTAAACTTTTAACTTCTTTTCTTGTATTTATGCAGCAAATAATTGTTTCTAATAGTCTATTTGTAGAATTCACACACCATGTCATTGTTTCTGCTTGTTTCACACCTTTAAATAAGTCACAATGTTCATGAAGGTTTCTGGTAGCTGTGGTCATTGCGTTCCTTTACATAGTCAGATTGTCTGTTGTTTTTCTGCTTAGTGTACCAGCGGTGCCTAGATTCCATTTTGCCACGTCGTTCCAGCCTGCGTTTGCGATATGCCTCACTTTTAGCGTTTACTCTGTGGCGTCTCATGTCAGCTCCAATTTTGTTGATAGCCTGTTCTGGTCTTTTTGACAGAACGATGCCCATGTGATGTAATTTCATAAGTAAGGCACCAGACTGTCCGTTGTTGTGTCGTAATACGGCTGATGCGCATCGACCACTGTAGTTTCGTGAGAAGTTGACATTTTTTGGAGCACTCTTTGAGAGCGAGGCATTAAATGATTCAACCGATTGAGTGCTGTAATTATACATTGTGCTTTTCAGCGATTCTTCACTAAGCCTCATTCGTAATATTCCCTCCAATAAAACTTTGTCTGTTTCAGTCATTCGGAGAGTTGTAATATTGTGGGGACCTAAGAAAGCCGAACGTTCAAACCAGCAAGTCTTTTGTCCGCCACCACATACGAAGGAGTTCCGTCTACACATGCCGCAGTCACCAGAGTAGCAAAGTACAGTGGCTTTCAGAGCTTTGTGTACCGCCTTAATAATCCGAGGTAAGTCACCACAATACAGCTCCATCACTTTTTTTACAATCAAACTACACCTCGACTTCACGTCCACTCCAAATACTTTTTTAGCCTTATTAGTAGCCTCTCTGGTACCACAGCCTGCAAACATGTCACTACTAAAGTTTGTGTTTATGCACTTTCGTGCTTGCGATCGCCCCATATGTACTGGGTCTTTCTGACGTTTTATTTCATGGTCTGGAAAAAGAGCCCTGTAGGCATCCGCGAATCCATTTTGAGCTTTGGCGTCTTGGTCAGTGGTTAGTACAGAGACTTTAATTCCTTTCTGTGCGAGTCTTGATGCTATGCATTTGGCCATCTCATATTCGGAGTGAGGCGCTACATTTGGTATTGTTGCTGTACAATCTGGATGTCCACCAGGGCAGTTCACCTCAACACCTTGCGAGCGTAGACGTGCACCTGCATAACACAGCTTGTTCTCTGTCTCACAGTCTATGATGTAATGATTCTCTGTCATTGACTCCGCAAAGACTCCAATGGCCTGTGATGAATTTTGCCCTGGTTTTGAAGCACTCACAATTGTTATGGAGTTGTACCTCCCATCAAATGACCCATGTATGTCTCCACTCAGACCAAGATCTGACAGAGTGTGTCCAAGCATAGTTAATTTGTTGTCCATATCTGCCTTGTTTAATTTAACAGTTTGCAGTGCCACTTTGTTGGCTGTCTTCTGCATTGAGCTCTTTGCTGGAGGCGGAATGTTGGCTGATGCAATCAGAAGCCGAGCCCGTGTGTTGCCTATAGGCGTGTCTTGTAGGCCTACTTGAAATGAAACATTTGTCATTGCTGCATTTGGACCTGGTAAACGCGTCTCTATCTCCTTGTAAAATTTGTATTGCGCAGAAATGAAGTCACAGTTAGCACATCTGAATGTATATTTCCAGGCTAGACCCCATTTCACATTGCTGTGAATTACAAAATATGGCGTTGAACAATCAGAATTTTGTTGATGCTTCTGGGAGCAGTCATTTACAGCTTCCATCATTTTATTGTTATCGATGATGCGATTTCCTTCAAAATCATTTTCAGCTGAATTGGTGGTGTTCTTTTCCTTTTCAGGTTTTGGCCGTAAAACAAGGACATCGTCTTTGTATTGACTTGTTGATGCTGACGCGCAAAGTACAGCAGACGGGTCTGCCCGCCGTATCGATCTGGGTAAAGATGTTGTCATAGCAGATGAAGCCGAGCGTAAACCTTTATTATAAGGTATGTTGTTGTTTTTGAACAGAAAAGCTTTCCTCTTTCTTTGGCCTTTCATGATGGGAAGATGCAATGAAGCTAAATCTCTGAATTAGCATCACATTATATAGCAGACAATTCACGCAAACATCTGTGAGGGAGCTAAGACTCCAGGCTGCATTTGCTGACCATACTCGGTCTTAATTAAGGAAGTGGGAGGTAAAAGACTCCATGTTGTGCATATTAGCTACCAATTATCTACCATACTTGCAGCCTTAATCAGTGATGTAGATGAGATTGTCTTTACAGTTTAATGGAATAAATAATAAAAAGTGGAAAAGAATTATATAATTATTATAGTTATTGCATAAATACAAGTTATGTAGAAAAGTTAAAGGGATATCGCAAGTTTAAAAAAAAAGTAAAACAATTGCCGTGTGTCCCTTTAAAAAAAAGAAGTCATAGTTCAAAAAAAATGTTTGATAGATTTTCAGATTAAGAATAATCTTATATACATGCCTGCAAAGTTTCATTTGTCTATGACAATTTTGGAAAAAGTTATTAAAGTTAAAGGGATATCACAAGTTTGAAAAAAAAAAGTAAAACAATTGCAGTGTGTCTCTTTAAAAAAAAAAAAAGAAGTCATAGTTCAAAAAAAAGGTTTGATAGATTTTCAGATTAAGAATAATCTTATATACATGCCTGCAAAGTTTCATTTGTCTATGACAATTTTGAAAAAAGTTATTAAAGTTAAAGGGATGTCGCAAGTTAAAAAAAAAAAAAAAAAAAAAAGCGAAACAATTGCCAGGTGTCCCTTTAAAAAAAAAAGAAGTCATAGTTCCATTATTTTTTTTGATAGATTTTCAGATTAAGAATAATCATATGTAAATGCCTGCAAAGTTTCATTTGTCTATGACAATTCTGAAAAAAGTTATTAATTTTTTAGATTTTCCAGTGTTTGTAAATTGCTCGGATTTGGGGCCATTTTCTTAAATACAGGTAAAACGGCCGTCACTATAAAAAAAAAAACCTGGCATTATTTCAGTGGGTTTTGCTATTGATGTATAGGATATAGTTTGCAAATTAAGACCCGATAGCTTTTGACAGTTTTTCTTTTTTTAACTTTCGTATGGAAACTAGGTAACTTCAGAAATATCCGTAAAATGGTTCTATTTGTGGTATCGGGTTGAATATGAACATAATTTTTTTTTTTTTCATTTTAGAATTTGAATGAATATATTAATATTGCAAAGGAACTGCACATGGTTCTTTATAATTAAGTTTCATTCTGGTAACTAGCTTATTTTTTTAAATATTGTTATTTCAGTGAATGCGGACCAATGACGATTCAAGCTTTTTTAAGCTTTTCTCATGAATTTGGCACACTCATCAAACATGGACTTCATGCGAGCAGTGTTTAAGTTAGAGCCTTCAAACTTTCAGATACTATAGATCTAAGGTAGGCGTTAACTTATATGTTATCTTAACGGTTAAATCTGCAGGAATGGTTCCATATAGGACTTGAACTGGGAACCAGGGGGTCAAAATGGTAGTTGCCGAAAGTAGTCCCATATACAGTTGACAGTAGTGTTATTTGAGATGCTGTGTGAATGGATGTACGTCCACAGGTAGTGTAGATTAATATTTGTGTGTAGAGAGTAGATTCCCAGATATTTTGCTGCAAGAATCAGGTTAATCAGAGCTGAGGCAAGTGAATGACACTACTTTTTGTGAGGTAAGATTTGTTTGTGTTCTTCGTCAGATTTGACCTGAATTCGTCATAATCGATACCTACTTTCACTTTGAGCAAAATTCTGAAGTTGAAAGCCGAAATGGAGCTTGATTTTTTGCTATGTCTGTGTCATGCTGACTTTGAAGATGGTTTACTGACAGTTTCAAGTATGAAGGAGTATGATGGCATGTGTGACACCATTTTAGGCTATAATGTAAGTCTATGGGAAATTAATGGTGGTCCAGTTCCAACTGATGCTGTACCACTGGATCACACACTCCACCATTTATTATATTTGGTTTGTTTGTTGGACAGCATGTACTTAATTTTATAAGCAGGTGTAAATATCTGATGTGATTTTAATTGAACATATGACATATTTATAGAACAGTAGTAAAATTCACAAGTTTCATTCAGATTTGATACTATATATTTTTTCTCTCTCTGGATGAGAGTTGGTGACTCACAGAATACGTTATGAAAATTGAAATTACCTTGTCTTTTTTTATCACATAACTTGTGGTGCAGGAGTGTTATAAAGCCATGGTATAATTATCATATTACACTAGTGTAATAAATATGCAAATGAAGGTCAAATTATTGTTCGATCCATTCAGCTTGCTGTACATCGGAATTGCCTCGTCGATTTCCGTAACGTTAAAAGTTCCAGATAATGGAAATCCACATGTTAGCTATGTTGTTCAGTGTTGTACGGTAAAGACCGAGTCAGTAAAGACTTCATCATACATGCAAAACACCATCATCAGACGACAATGTTATATATGTAGGCAGCTACAATAATAAATTTTCCTTATGATGCTTTTTTGGAGTTATGTGATAAATAGAATCTCACATTCATGCCTATTTAGTATTGATTTTGTTGAGCTCAAACAAAAAAAAAACTTTTATCTAACTCATTTAATAATTTCAATATTAAACATGCACTCATTTAAGATCCTCTATATGTGCATATTCTTTACAGAACCAAGTGCGCATAACAGAAAAGCATAACACACTACAGATGTCCTCCAATGTTCAAGTGCGCTGAATGACGTTTGGTGGGCGGGCGTGCATGCGGGTAGGCGACATCAAACTCATGATTTTCTATTAATAGCGTTAGTTTAGAAGAAATATTGGAACGAAAATTACTGTGTAGGTAGCTGGTATGGAAAGGAAGTTTAGGATTGCATTTGACACTGGAATCAAGGTACAGGGCAGCACGGTGACGGTGAGTGAGTGTTAATAAAAATAGAAAAATGGTCCGCTCAATAATTTTTGAGATATTGTAAAGAAACTTATAAAATTGTGTAGGTGGCTTATCTAACATGAAAGCTTGGAATTGCAGTTGAGATCATGGGTGTCAAGGTCAAGGTCACTATAAAAAAGTAGAAAATGGTTTCAGCTTAATAACTTTAGTGATGAAAAATATTGGAACAATTAAAATGTAGTTAGCTTATATGGAAAGAAAGCTTCAGATTGCATTTGAGGTCGCTGGGTCAAGATTGTTGTTACTAAAAATAGAAGGTAACAACTTCAGTTAGTAGTGAGATATTGAAGCGAAACTTGGTGTGTATGTAGGTTACATGGAAGAAATATTGGAACGAAACCTTTTAGATAGTTAGGTAGTTAATGGAAACCTGGTTTTCATGAAATTTCCTCTTGTATTCTACTATCAGGGCCTTTTTTCCAAAAATTGGGAAGGGGCCTTAGCCTTTCATTTTGGGAAATTCAAGCGCGATTTTCGGCTAAATTGGGAAAAGGTAGTCTGACTTTCAAGATACATCAATAAACAAATGGCAGTCTACATACATACAGTAAATAGAAAGTTGCATCAATTTAATAATTGAAAACAAAATTATTTAACACTAAAACATGACTGGTATAATAGGACACTTCTAATTTTAACATCATTTACAAGGGTAACTGTCTGGACTTGAAGTCCTTAAAGTCATCAACAATTTGATCAAAGTCCTCCTCTTGGGGGTTTACACAGTTAATCCTCATCAGAGCATCCAAGTTTGTTGTCTTCAATGAAGACCTCAGAAATGTACATAGGTCATTCATCAGGCTGAAAGAACGCTCAACAACAGCAGTGCTCTGTGGAATCATAGTGTTGTCAAGGAATTTGTCCTTTTAACACCAAAGGTCAAAAGGCTGCGCTGGCCTTTATCATGATCTGCAGCCCTTTTAACAGATTTTCTGTAGTATATCAGAAATGTACATAGGTCATTCATCAGGCTGAAAGAACGCTCAACAACAGCGGTGCTCTGTGGAATCAGAGTGTTGTCAAGGAATTTGTCCTTTTAACACCAAAGGTCAAAAGGCTGGCCTTTATCATGATCTGCAGCCCTTTTAACAGATTTTCTGTAGTATTTTCCGTTTTTCGACATTTTTTACTCGCATTTTGTTTACGGTGTACTTGTTTTTTTTCAAATATTGTTTATGACAACCGTGTTAGAATATGTTCTACAGTGTTCGGTTAAAGAGGCACTACCTGTATCTACGCGATTTTTAATGTAAAATATTAAATACTCAATATTACTGCATTTATATGTATGCAAAGCTATTTTATGAGTATTCTAAGAAGCAACAAGGTTCGTATTCCACTTCTGAAAATTATTAATTATGATCAAAACAATATCTTGAATAAAATGCTGCCCAGCCGTTTATTCCTGCCGGAGAACTACGAGTTTTTACGATTTTATCGGACATGATCAATGCCATTCAGTTGAACGAAAACAAACTACTCGGGGCAGTTCCGATAGTAAACGAATCGATCGGAACTCGTCGCCAATCCGACGAGGCAGTTCCGATTGTAAACGAATAAGATCGAAAAATCTCCGTAATCGGCTTGTCTAAAACAATTACGAATACAATTTCAAAAATCCTATCTTTTCTATCCTGTTTTTCCCCAGCAAAATGCATATTACATGGGGTGAAATTATTGCCGTTTACCTTTTTCATAGTCCTCTTTACAATTAAGTAAAGTTTATGTCAATTGGTGGACAAAAACATACAGGTAGAGCATCTTTAAGGAAAACTATTTTTTTTTTATCAATTTTAAGTTTTTATAAAAAATAATTATATAACATTTCAAACGATTCAATATTAAATAATAAGGAAATGACGAACGCGTCGAGTCTACATGCGGTTTAATACATCGCGTAAAATAACTTGGTTCTGTTCACGTTCTCTCCATTAAACAAAACAAATGGCGCCAAGAGATCGTAACATCTCGGTCATAAGTGGACTGCAGTGCAGTGCCAAGTCATTCTGAATGGATATTTATTTCGGTAAGCCAATAAAAAGCCTGCTTTCGGTTTCATTCGCTGCTAAATAATGTAGTTTTATTAACCGAACGTGTGAAATAGATTTCGGGAGAATCATATGTCAACATATTGGGAAATTCTTTCGCCAAAATTGGGAAAAAAAGAGGCTTTTTGCAATTGGGAAGTCACCGAATATCGGCCTCTATTATAGAAGGAAAAAAGGCCCTGACTATAATGACGATTTAATAGTTTTATGCAGCTATTCTTCTGGAATAATTAGCAATTTTACTCTGTTATTCTGCTAGAATAAGAATAATTTTACACTGATATTCTGCTAGAACAATTAAGAATAATATTACACTGATATTCTGCTAGAATAATTAAGAATAATTTTACACTGATATTGTGCTAGAATAATTCAGAATAATATTACTTTGTTATTCTGCTAGAATGATTAAGAATAATTTTGCACTGATATTCTGCTAGAATAATTAAGAATAATTTTACACTGATATTCTGCTAGAATAATTAAGAATAATTTTACACTGATATTCTTCTAGAACTAATTAAGAATAATTTTACACTGATATTCTGCTAGAATTATTAAGAATAATTTTGCACTGATATTCTACTAGAATGATAAACATTTTTACACTTACTATTATTTTGCTATAATGATTAACAATTGTACAATGAAATTCTGCTGGAATTAATTTCTGTGTTTAAACTATTTCAGGCCCCGTGTGGTTGCCGGGGGCCCCGTTTAGTCAGGGGGCAAAGAATACGGCCACTGAAGATCCCTTTGGAGGGGTAGGCAGAGGGGTAGAATCCCCCCCAAATTCATGTTCATTTTATCATTTTTTGTTCATGTTCATTAAAGGTCTTCATCATGATCCCTGCATTGTTTCAGGTGCTATCTCGCTCGCATCAAAAGAGCAGTGGCAGAAAAACAATAACGTGGCTCCAGCGTAAATGGAGTTTCTACGATAGAATTTGCAGCAACTCTGCAGTTCAGGGTTAGAAGGTTCTAGGCCCATTTTCCATATTTTATCTTGATGTACATGGAAGTTGAGCCTCAGGCGCCATATAACGTTTTCATGTGTTGGTGCGCCTTAAAACCCAATTCAATTCAATTATGTCATTGCTAAATGGAACATCTTCCATGTACATGGAAGATGAGCCTGGCATGTTCATGCCTTTTAGGCGCCATATAACCTTTTCATGTGTTGGTGCGCCTTAAAACCCCAATTCAATTCAATTAAACTATTTCAGGATGGTGTAGCCTTCTCTTTTTGACCAGCAGTAGTATTTGGATGCCACAGTGTATTTTGCGATCAACAGAACCACCAGTGTCGTATATGTCAATAACAGTCTGTTTCGATAACACTATACACAGTAGGTTGTCCGTCTTTTTAGCTCTACTGGCCAAGGGCCAGCAGAGCTTATGGGATGGCGCGAGTTGTCCGTCGTCTGTCGTCCGTTAACTTTTACCTTGTTAATCGCATATAGCCTTCATTTTCCATCAGATCTTTATCAAACTTCAACAGATTGTTAATATCAATGACAGCTCAGAGAAATTCTAAAACCAGCCAGATTGGATCGGACAAAGAGTAAAAGCCCTTGATTAGTCAAAAATGCTATATTTTGCCTCGTTAAGACGATAGGGCCTTCATTTGTCATTCGATCTTTAGCAATCTTTACCAGATTGTTAATATCAATGAAAGCTTGGACAAGTTCAAAAAACCAGCCAGATTGGACCATTTACACCTGAGTTATGGCCCTTGATTTTCTGATATATATGCTGTATTTTGCCTCAAGACGATAGGGCCTTCATTTTTTATCTGATCTTTACCAAACTTTACCAGATTATTACTATCAACAAAATCTCAGACAAGTTTTAAAACCAGCCAGATCGGACCGGTAAGGGCAGAGTTATGGCCTTGCAATAGATTAAGTTAAAAAAGCTATATTTTGCATCGTTAAGACGTTAGGGCCTACACATTTCATCAAAACTTTACCAAATTGTTAATATCAATGAAAGCTCAGAAAAGTTAGAAAACCAGCCAGATTGGATCATTGAGAATGGCCCTTGATTTTCTGAATATGCTATATTTTGGCCTCATTAAGACGAAAGAGCCTTCGTTTTGGCCGAATTTCAGTGAACTTTGCAGGGATGATCAGTACCAAGCCGGGTTGTACACATAGTCACCGTGTTCTGGTTGAATCATTTTGGTGGAGTTTGGTGGCCGTTTAAAAGTTTTAATACACAAACTTTGTCCTGACTAGTTCTCAACCCCCAGGCCCCATATTCTCGAAACTTGCTCAGCTAAAATCTTATGCTCAAGCTCAAAACTCGTATATTTCTTTTAGTTGTAACTTTTTTCAGTGATTTTTTTTCTTCCCGAAACTTTTAGGACATTTGTAATTGATGATTATCTCGATTTGTGTAAAGTTTCTGGTCATTTCATGACCGTTAAGATATAAAAAATGTTATAGCTGAGCTTGAGTCTGTGATTTCGACTTAAAAGTTTAGAGAATATGGGTCCTGGCCGGATTTAAACGAAACATTTTGGGGATGATCAGTTCCAGGTCTAGTTGTGCATATCATCGCCGTGTTACAGTTGAATCATTTTGGTGGAGTCATGGCCCTTTAAGGTTTAAATACAAACTTTGTCTGGACTTTGCAGGATGATCAGCACCATGTCATGTCGTGTTCTGGTTTACCTATTTTTGGCAGAGCGAAACTTGACAAGGATGATCAGTATCAAGCCTAGTTGTGCATATCATCGCCATATCCGGTTGAAAGATTTTTGGCAGAGTTTTAATACACAAACTGTGTCTCTTATTAGTCTCTTATGAACTCCTTGCCTTGAAAAACGGAACGAATTATAGTATGGGGTTGTCCGTCCGTCAGTCCGTAAACAATTGCGTATTCTGGACGATAACTCCGAAACCGTTAACACATACTCATGAAACTTCAAAGATACATTGCCCTAGGTGAGAGTAGGATCCCTATTGTTTTTGGGGTCAGTAGGTCAAAAGGTCAAGTTCACCGTGACCTTATATAGACAAATGCATTCCGGATGATAACTTCGAAAACATAACACCTACACTCTTGAAACTTCAAAGGTACATTGCCCTAGGCGAGAGGAGGATCCCTATTGTTTTTGGGATCAGTAGGTCAAAGGTCAAGGTCATGATGACCTTATATAGAAAAACGCATTCCAGACGATAACTTCACAACCATAAACCTACACTCATGAAACTTCATAGGTATATTGCCCTAGGTGAGAGGAGGATCCCTATTATTTTTGGGTCAGTAGGTCAAAGACCAAGGTCACTGGGACATCATATAGAATGACGCATTCTGGATGATAACTTCAAACCATAACACCTACACTCATGAAACTTCAAGGTACATTGCTCTAAGTGAGAGAAGGATCCTATTGTTTTGAGGTCATTCAGTCAAAGGTCAAGTCACCATGACCTTATATAGAAAGACGCATTCCTGACGATAACTTGGAGACCATAACACCTACACTCATGAAACTACATAGGACATTGTCCTAAATGAGAGGAGGATACCTATTGTTTTTGGGATCAGTAGGTCAAAGGAAAGGTCATCATGACCTTATATAGAAAAAAGCATTCCGGATGGTAACTTCGAAACCATAGCATCTACACTCATGAAACTTTATATGTGCATTGCCTTAGGCGAGGGGACCTCAGGATCCCTATTGTTTTGGGATCAGCAGGTCTAAGGTCAAGGTCACCATGACCTTATATAGAAAATGCATTCTGGATGATAACTTCGAAACCATAACACCTGCACTCGTAAAACTTCATAGGTAAATAAGAGAAGGATCCCTATTGTTTTTTAGGTCAAAGGTCACCATGACCTTATATAAAAAGACGGATTCCAGACGATAACTTTGACATTTTTACACCTGCACTCATAAAACTTTCATGGGTACATTGCCCTAGGTGAGAGGAGGAACCTTATTGCTTTTGGGTCGGTAGGTCAAAGGTCAAGGTCACAATCATCTTATATGGAAATATGAATTCTGCATAATAACTTCAAAACCGTCATCACCTACACTCCTAAAACACAGTTTAAGAATGATGCGTCCTCAGAAAACATGTGCGTCTTGGATGCAGCACGCAGAGCAAAATGAATCACTGAAGGCATATTTGCATGTAAGGTCAATGCACCCTTGAACTTCTTGACCTACTGGCCCAAAAGCAATAGGGTTCCTCCTGGCTCAACTAAGGTAAATGTAATCTATGAAAAAGCGGCAAAAGTAGTAGCAAATCAGATGGTATGTATTTTGGACAAAATTCGTTCTGAAACAGATAAGGTACCTTTTGTATTTCAAAGTACCAATATCATAGACTTCTTATGGGTTGTTAATAGGCTTTATTAATTTTAATTGTATCGGATAACGCGTAAAACTTAGGGGGAAATGGTAATTTAGAAAGAAATTAAGATATTGATATATTGTTTAAGAAATCCATTTGTTTGACAGGCATTTTTAGCCGGGGTTTTTGAAGAAAAAAAATCGGCTTATAGATTGGCGTAAACCGGGTGGGCGAGTGGGCGTCAACACTTTGTGTTGTCTATATATCTCAGAATTAGCATATCCGATCTTCATCAAACTTCAACAGCACCTTTCTCTCATCAAGCACTGACCATATCCTGAAAACTAGGTCACTGTGACCTACTTTCTTCTAAATATGTGTTACGTAACCTTTTCGTTCAGTGGGGGTGAGGTGGGGGATGGGGCATGGTGTGGGGGGGGGGAGAAATAATTTTTAGCTCGGCTATTCAAAGAATAAGAGCTTATGTAATCACCCCGGCATCGCCGTCCCACATCAAGGTTTGCGTGTAAGCTGTGTTTACAAAGCCCATAAAAAGTGTCTGTTTAACATCAAATTTTGCGTGTAAGCTGTGTTTACAGGTCTATATCTTTTACATTTCTTATCCTAGCACAACCAAATTTGGCCATGGGCTTCCTTATAGCATTATCTTAAGGGCTGCA
>JAWPHD010017337.1:0-45087 GCA_037043455.1 Cyrtodaria siliqua | reverse complement strand
TAAGAGATTAACGTTGTGTCTTGATACATGTTAGCTGCAATAATCATAACACTAATCATAGTAACAACCATTACAACACGACAGATAATATTGTAAATATTCTTATACGTAATACCTTTATAAATATAACCATTTGGGACACTCCAGATCGCAGAAAGAGCAACGTTATCTCTATTTTTTCTATTTACCCGTAAACGAATTACGTCCCTTGGACATAAAATGTCAACGAGTATCATTTGCGTGCCATAGAGTGCCAGTGGCATTTCTGACGTGGTCATCTCTGTTGAAAGTACGTATACAAATGAAAAACATACGGTGAAACTCATTGTTGCCGTGTTCATGGCTTGTACATGCAACTTCTAGGGCTCACTTGGTAAGAGATTAACGTTGTGTCTTGATACAGGTTTGCTGCAATAATCATAACAAGTATCATAGTAACAACCATTACAACACGCCAGATAATAATGTACATATTCTATACGTAATACCTTATAAATAATAACC
The DNA here is from genome assembly GCA_037043455.1 of Cyrtodaria siliqua. NCBI lineage: Eukaryota > Metazoa > Mollusca > Bivalvia > Adapedonta > Hiatellidae > Cyrtodaria > Cyrtodaria siliqua. The sequence goes on along the minus strand of JAWPHD010017337.1, from coordinate 44,583 downwards.
ATTTGGACACTCAGATCGCAGAAAGACCAACGTTATCTCTATGTTTTCTATTTACCGTAAACGAATTACGTCCCTTGGACATAAAATGCCAACGAGTATCATTTTGCGTGCCATAGAGTGCCAGTGCATTTCTGACGTGGTCATCTCTGTTGAAAGTACGTATACAAAAGAAAAACTTACGGTGAAACTCATTGTTGCCGTGTCATGGCTTGTACATGCAACTTCTGGGCTCACTTGGTAAGAGATTAACGTTGTGTCTTGATACAGGTTTGCTGCAATAATCATAACAAGTATCATAGTAACAACCATTACAAACACGCCAGATAATATTGTACATATTCTATACGTAATACCTTTATAAATAATAACCATTTGACACTCAGATTCGCAGAAAGAGCAACGTTATCTCTATTTTTTCTATTTACCGTAAACGAATTACGTCCCTTGGACATCAAATGTCAACGAGTATCATTTGCGTGCCATAGAGTGCCAGTGGCATTTCTGACGTGGTCATCTCTGTTGAAAGTACGTATACAAATGAAAAACTTACGGTGAAACTCATTGTTGCCGTGTCATGCTTGTACATGCAACTTCTGGGCTCACTTGGTAACAGATTAACGTTGTGTCTTGATACAGGTTTGCTGCAATAATCATAACAAGTATCATAGTAACAACCATTACAACACGCCAGATAATAAAGTACATATTCTATACGTAATACCTTTATAAATAATAACCATTTGGACACTCAGATCGCAGAAAGAGCAACGTTATCTCTATTTTTTCTATTTACCCGTAAACGAATTACGTCCCTTGGACATAAAATGTCAACGAGTATCATTTTGCGTGCCATAGAGTGCCAGTGGCATTTCTGAGGTGGTCATCTCTGTTGAAAGTACGTATACAAATGAAAAACTTACGGTGAAACTCATTGTTGCCGTGTCATGGCTTGTACATGCAACTTCTGGGCTCACTTGGTAAGAGATTAACGTTGTGTCTTGATACAGGTTTGCTGCAATAATCATAACAAGTATCATAGTAACAACCATTACAACACGCCAGATAATAATGTACATATTCTATACGTAATACCTTTATCAATAATAACCATTTGGGACACTCAGATCGCAGAAAGAGCAACGTTATCTCTATTTTTTCTATTTACCCGTAAACGAATTACGTCCCTTGGACATAAAATGTCAACGAGTATCATTTTGCGTGCCATAGAGTGCCAGTGGCATTTCTGACGTGGTCATCTCTGTTGAAAGTACGTATACAAAAGAAAAACTTACGGTGAAACTCATTGTTGCCGTGTCATGGCTTGTACATGCAACTTCTGGGCTCACTTGGTAAGAGATTAACGTTGTGTCTTGATACAGGTTTGCTGCAATAATCATAACAAGTATCATAGTAACAACCATTACAACACGCCAGATAATATTGTACATATTCTATACGTAATACCTTTATAAATAATAACCATTTGGACACTCAGATCGCAGAAAGAGCAACGTTATCTCTATTTTTTCTATTTACCCGTAAACGAATTACGTCCCTTGGACATCAAATGTCAACGGAGTATCATTTTGCGTGCCATAGAGTGCCAGTGGCATTTCTGACGTGGTCATCTCTGTTGAAAGTACGTATACAAATGAAAAACTTACGGTGAAACTCATTGTTGCCGTGTCATGGCTTGTACATGCAACTTCTGGGCTCACTTGGTAACAGATTAACGTTGTGTCTTGATACAGGTTTGCTGCAATAATCATAACAAGTATCATAGTAACAACCATTACAACACGCCAGATAATAAAGTACATATTCTATACGTAATACCTTTATAAATAATAACCATTTGGACACTCAGATCGCAGAAAGAGCAACGTTATCTCTATTTTTTCTATTTACCCGTAAACGAATTACGTCCCTTGGACATAAAATGTCAACGAGTATCATTTGCGTGCCATAGAGTGCCAGTGGCATTTCTGAGGTGGTCATCTCTGTTGAAAGTACGTATACAAATGAAAAACTTACGGTGAAACTCATTGTTGCCGTGTCATGGCTTGTACATGCAACTTCTGGGCTCACTTGGTAGAGATTAACGTTGTGTCTTGATACAGGTTTGCTGCAATAATCATAACAAGTATCATAGTAACAACCATTACAACACGCCAGATAATAATGTACATATTCTATACGTAATACCTTTATCAATAATAACCATTTGGACACTCAGATCGCAGAAAGAGCAACGTTATCTCTATTTTTCTATTTACCCGTAAACGAATTACGTCCCTTGGACATAAAATGTCAACGAGTATCATTTTGCGTGCCATAGAGTGCCAGTGGCATTTCTGACGTGGTCATCTCTGTTGAAAGTACGTATACAAATGAAAAACTTACGGTGAAACTCATTGTTGCCGTGTCATGTCTTGTACATGCAACTTCTGGGCTCACTTGGTAAGAGATTAACGTTGTGTCTTGATACAGGTTTGCTGCAATAATCATAACAAGTATCATAGTAACAACCATTACAACACGCCAGATAATAATGTACATATTCTATACGTAATACCTTTATAAATAATAACCATTTGGACACTCAGATCGCAGAAAGACCAACGTTATCTCTATTTTTTCTATTTACCCGTAAACGAATTACGTCCCTTGGACATAAAATGTCAACGAGTATCATTTTGCTTGCCATAGAGTGCCAGTGGCATTTCTGACGTGGTCATCTCTGTTGAAAGTACGTATACAAATGAAAAACTTACGGTGAAACTCATTGTTGCCGTGTCATGGCTTGTACATGCAACTTCTGGGCTCACTTGGTAAGAGATTAACGTTGTGTCTTGATACAGGTTTGCTGCAATAATCATAACAAGTATCATAGTAACAACCATTACAACACGCCAGATAAAAATGTACATAATCTTTACGTAATACCTTTATAAATAATAACCATTTGGACACTCAGATCGCAGAAAGAGCAACGTTATCTCTATTTTTTCTATTTACCCGTAAACGAATTACGTCCCTTGGACATAAAATGTCAACGAGTATCATTTTGCGTGCCATACAGTGCCAGTGGCATTTCTGACGTGGTCATCTCTGTTGAAAGTACGTTTACAAATGAAAAACTTACGGTGAAACTCATTGTTGCCGTGTCATGGCTTGTACATGCAACTTCTGGGCTCACTTGGTAAGAGATTAACGTTGTGTCTTGATACAGGTTTGCTGCAATAATCATAACAAGTATCATAGTAACAACCATTACAACACGCCAGATAATAATGTACATATTCTATACGTAATACCTTTATAAATAATAACCATTTGGACACTCAGATCGCAGAAAGAGCAACGTTATCTCTATTTTTTCTATTTACCCACAAACGAATTACGTCCCTTGGACATAAAATGTCAACGAGTATCATTTTGCGTGCCATAGAGTGCCAGTGGCATTTCTGACGTGGTCATCTCTGTTGAAAGTACGTATACAAATGAAAAACTTACGGTGAAACTCATTGTTGCCGTGTCATGGCTTGTACATGCAACTTCTGGGCTCACTTGGTAAGAGATTAACGTTGTGTCTTGATACAGGTTTGCTGCAATAATCATAACAAGTATCATAGTAACAACCATTACAACACGCCAGATAATAATGTACATATTCTATACGTAATACCTTTATAAATAATAACCATTTGGACACTCAGATCGCAGAAAGAGCAACGTTATCTCTATTTTTTCTATTTACCCGTAAACGAATTACATCCCTTGGACATAAAATGTCAACGAGTATCATTTTGCGTGCCATAGAGTGCCAGTGGCATTTCTGACGTGGTCATCTCTGTTGAAAGTACGTATACAAATGAAAAACTTACGGTGAAACTCATTGTTGCCGTGTCATGGCTTGTACATGCAACTTCTGGGCTCACTTGGTAAGAGATTAACGTTGTGTCTTGATACAGGTTTGCTGCAATAATCATAACAAGTATCATAGTAACAACCATTACAACACGCCAGATAATAATGTACATATTCTATACGTAATACCTTTATAAATAATAACCATTTGGACACTCAGATCGCAGAAAGAGCAACGTTATCTCTATTTTTTCTATTTACCCGTAAACGAATTACGTCCCTTGGACATAAAATGTCAACGAGTATCATTTTGCGTGCCATAGACTGCCAGTGGCATTTCTGACGTGGTCATCTCTGTTGAAAGTACGTATACAAATGAAAAACTTACGGTGAAACTCATTGTTGCCGTGTCATGGCTTGTACATGCAACTTCTGGGCTCACTTGGTAAGAGATTAACGTTGTGTCTTGATACAGGTTTGCTGCAATAATCATAACAAGTATCATAGAAACAACCATTACAACACGCCAGATAATATTGTACATATTCTATACGTAATACCTTTATAAATAATAACCATTTGGACACTCAGATCGCAGAAAGAGCAACGTTATCTCTATTTTTTCTATTTACCCGTAAACGAATTACGTCCCTTGGACATAAAATGTCAACGAGTATCATTTTGCGTGCCATAGAGTGCCAGTGGCATTTCTGACGTGGTCATCTCTGTTGAAAGTACGTATACAAATGAAAAACTTACGGTGAAACTCATTGTTGCCGTGTCATGGCTTGTACATGCAACTTCTGGGCTCACTTGGTAACAGATTAACGTTGTGTCTTGATAATAATATAATAATAATAATAATAATAATAATAAATTCTTTATTTCATGAAGGTACAACTCATTAAGATTATACAAACAATTGCACAACACTTATCTTCCATGAGGCCTTCTGATAACAACAGCAACTTATAAACAATAGCAAGTGAATACATGCACGTAACATTAATAATATGTTTCAAGCTGGCATTAAAAACAAGTATTCACTACTAACACAACTTAATTTGAGCAGAACACCTGTTATCTTGAAATAGAAATAATTTATAATTGTGTTTGAAAGCATAAATAGAAACAGAAGTCCGGATATTTTCTGGGATTGAATTCCAAGTCCGCATGGCAACATAGGTAAACGATTGTTTTAAATATTCGGATTTAGGTCTAGGATGCTTAATGTCATGTTTAATGCATGATCTTAAATTATATCTGCTATTTTCAGAAAATGTTATTAATTTACTTATGTATATTGGTGTAAGATTATGAATTGCTTTATAAACTAAAACACCTACTTGAAATTTACATCTTGTTTCAAATGACATCCAATTTAACTCATTGAAAAGATTTGCAGAAGGTGTATGTAAAGGTTTTATCAAAATCCAGCGTGCGATGCTTTTTTTGTAAAGTAACAACCTTTGTAAATTTAATTTAGTACAATTACTCCAGAGGATAGATCCATAATCAAATATTGGAACTAAATATGCATTATAGAATAGCTTTTTCATATCAAGTGTCAAATATTTAGATATTCGTCTTATAAGAGTGAATTTACTCGATATATGATTACAGACTTTGCTTATCTGAACATCCCACTTTAGATGTTGATCTATTGTAATTCCGAGAAGTTTTTGAGAAGACACTGATTGTATCAGGCAATTATCTATCGAAAGCGTGAGTTTTCGAGAATGGTTTATTTTATATTTTGAACCTAATAGCATACATGTTGTTTTTGTAGGATTTATAACCATGTTATTTATAGTGCACCATTTATTTATATTATTTAAGTCAGTTTGTAATTTATTCTCAATGGATGACACATCCAGCCCTTATGTATGTAGCGTGGAGTCATAAGCATACATGTCAACTGAAGCTTCTTTGGAAGCTAAAGGTAGATCATTTACATAAATCAAGAACAAAAGTGGTCCTAGGATAGATCCCTGAGGGACACCTGATTTGATGATTCTCTCCTCAGATTGATACTGTCCAACTCTGACTACTTGTGTCCTGTTAGACAGATATGACTGAAACCAACGTATTGTTAAAGTCGAAAAATGATACAAATTACAGGTTTGCTGCAATAATCATAACAAGTATCATAGTAACAACCATTACAACACGCCAGATAATAATGTACATATTCTTTACGTAATACCTTTATAAATAATACCCATTTGGACACTCAGATCGCAGAAAGAGCAACGTTATCTCTATTTTTTCTATTTACCCGTAAACGAATTACGTCCCTTGGACATAAAATGTCAACGAGTATCATTTTGCGCGCCATAGAGTGCCAGTGGCATTTCTGACGTGGTCATCTCTGTTGAAAGTACGTATACAAATGAAAAACTTACCGTGAAACTCATTGTTGCCGTGTCATGGCTTGTACATGCAACTTCTGGGCTCACTTGGTAAGAAATTAACGTTGTGTCTTGATACAGGTTTGCTGCAATAATCATAACAAGTATCATAGTAACAACCATTACAACACGCAAGATAATAATGTACATATTCTTTACGTAATACCTTTATAAATAATAACCATTTGGACACTCAGATCGCAGAAAGAGCAACGTTATCTCTATTTTTTCTATTTACCCGTAAACGAATTACGTCCCTTGGACATAAAATGTCAACGAGTATCATTTTGCGTGCCATAGAGTGCCAGTGGAATTTCTGACGTGGTCATCTATGTTTAAAGTACGTATACAAATGAAAAACTTACGGTGAAACTCATTGTTGACGTGTCATGGCTTGTACATGCAACTTCTGGGCTCACTTGGTAAGAGATTAACGTTGTGTCTTGATACAGGTTTGCTGCAATAATCATAACAAGTATCATAGTAACAACCATTACAACACGCCAGATAATAATGTACATATTCTATACGTTATACCTTTATAAATAATAACCATTTGGACACTCAGATCGCAGAAAGAGCAACGTTATCTCTATTTTTTCTATTTACCCGTAAACGAATTACGTCCCTTGGACATAAAATGTCAACGAGTATCATTTTGCGTGCCATAGAGTGCCAGTGGCATTTCTGACGTGGTCATCTCTGTTGAAAGTACGTATACAAATGAAAAACTTACGGTGAAACTCATTGTTGCCGTGTCATGGCTTGTACATGCAACTTCTGGGCTCACTTGGTAAGAGATTAACGTTGTGTCTTGATACAGGTTTGCTGCAATAATCATAACAAGTATCATAGTAACAACCATTACAACACGCCAGATAATAATGTACATATTCTATACGTAATACCTTTATAAATAATAACCATTTGGACAGTCAGATCGCAGAAAGAGCAACGTTATCTCTATTTTTTCTATTTACCCGTAAACGAATTACGTCCCTTGGACATAAAATGTCAACGAGTATCATTTTGCGTGCCATAGACTGCCAGTGGCATTTCTGACGTGGTCATCTCTGTTGAAAGTACGTATACAAATGAAAAACTTACGGTGAAACTCATTGTTGCCGTGTCATGGCTTGTACATGCAACTTCTGGGCTCACTTGGTAAGAGATTAACGTTGTGTCTTGATACAGGTTTGCTGCAATATTCATAACAAGTATCATAGTAACAACCATTACAACACGCCAGATAATATTGTACATATTCTATACGTAATACCTTTATAAATAATAACCATTTGGACACTCAGATCGCAGAAAGAGCAACGTTATCTCTATTTTTTCTATTTACCAGTAAACGAATTACGTCCCTTGGACATAAAATGTCAACGAGTATCATTTTGCGCGCCATAGAGTGCCAGTGGCATTTCTGACGTGGTCATCTCTGTTGAAAGTACGTATACAAATGAAAAACTTACGGTGAAACTCATTGTTGCCGTGTCATGGCTTGTACATGCAACTTCTGGGCTCACTTGGTAAGAGATTAACGTTGTGTCTTGATACAGGTTTGCTGCAATAATCATAACAAGTATCATACTAACAACCATTACAACACGCCAGATAATAATGTACATATTCTATACGTAATACCTTTATAAATAATAACCATTTGGACACTCAGATCGCAGAAAGAGCAACGTTATCTCTATTTTTTCTATTTACCCGTAAACGAATTACGTCCCTTGGACATAAAATGTCAACGAGTATCATTTTGCGTGCCATAGAGTGCCAGTGGCATTTCTGACGTGGTCATCTCTGTTGAAAGTACGTATACAAATGAAAAACTTACGGTGAAACTCATTGTTGCCGTGTCATGGCTTGTACATGCAACTTCTGCGCTCACTTGGTAAGAGATTAACGTTGTGTCTTGATACAGGTTTGCTGCAATAATCATAACAAGTATCATAGTAACAACCATTACAACACGCCAGATAATAATGTACATATTCTATACGTAATACCTTTATAAATAATAACCATTTGGACACTCAGATCGCAGAAAGAGCAACGTTATCTCTATTTTTTCTAATTACCCGTAAACGAATTACGTCCCTTGGACATAAAATGTCAACGAGTATTATTTTGCGTGCCATAGACTGCCAGTGGCATTTCTGACGTGGTCATCTCTGTTGAAAGTACGTATACAAATGAAAAACTTACGGTGAAACTCATTGTTGCCGTGTCATGGCTTGTACATGCAACTTCTGGGCTCACTTGGTAAGAGATTAACGTTGTGTCTTGATACAGCTTTGCTGCAATAATCATAACAAGTATCATAGTAACAACCATTACAACACGCCAGATAATAATGTACATATTCTATACGTAATACCTTTATAAATAATAACCATTTGGACACTCAGATCGCAGAAAGAGCAACGTTATCTCTATTTTTTCTATTTACCCGTAAACGAATTACGTCCCTTGGACATAAAATGTCAACGAGTATCATTTTGCGTGCCATAGAGTGCCAGTGGCATTTCTGACGTGGTCATCTCTGTTGAAAGTACGTATACAAATGAAAAACTTACGGTGAAACTCATTGTTGCCGTGTCATGGCTTGTACATGCAACTCCTGGGCTCACTTGGTAAGAGATTAACGTTGTGTCTTGATACAGGTTTGCTGCAATAATCATAACAAGTATCATAGTAACAACCATTACAACACGCCAGATAATAATGTACATATTCTTTACGTAATACCTTTATAAATAATAACCATTTGGACACTCAGATCGCAGAAAGAGCAACGTTATCTCTATTTTTTTCTATTTACCCGAAAACGAATTACGTCCCTTGGACATAAAATGTCAACGAGTATCATTTTGCGTGCCATAGAGTGCCAGTGGCATTTCTGACGTGGTCATCTCTGTTGAAAGAACGTATACAAATGAAAAACTTACGGTGAAACTCATTGTTGCCGTGTCATGGCTTGTACATGCAACTCCTGGGCTCACTTGGTAAGAGATTAACGTTGTGTCTTGATACAGGTTTGCTGCAATAATCATAACAAGTATCATAGTAACAACCATTACAACACGCCAGATAATAATGTACATATTCTTTACGTAATACCTTTATAAATAATAACCATTTGGACACTCAGATCGCAGAAAGAGCAACGTTATCTCTATTTTTTCTATTTACCCGTAAACGAATTACGTCCCTTGGACATAAAATGTCAACGAGTATCATTTTGCGTGCCATAGAGTGCCAGTGGCATTTCTGACGTGGTCATCTCTGTTGAAAGTAAGTATACAAATGAAAAACTTACGGTGAAACGCATTGTTGCCGTGTCATGGCTTGTACATGCAACTTCTGGGCTCACTTGGTAAGAGATTAACGTTGTGTCTTGATACAGGTTTGCTGCAATAATCATAACAAGTATCATAGTAACAACCATTACAACACGCCAGATAATAATGAACATATTCTATACGTAATACCTTTATAAATAATAACCATTTGGACACTCAGATCGCAGAAAGAGCAACGTTATCTCTATTTTTTCTATTTACCCGTAAACGAATTACGTCCCTTGGACATAAAATGTCAACGAGTATCATTTTTCGTGCCATAGAGTGCCAGTGGCATTTCTGACGTGGTCATCTCTGTTGAAAGTACGTATACAAATGAAAAACTTACGGTGAAACTCATTGTTGCCGTGTCATGGCTTGTACATGCAACTTCTGGGCTCACTTGGTAAGAGATTAACGTTGTGTCTTGATACAGGTTTGCTGCAATAATCATAACAAGTATCATAGTAACAACCATTACAACACGCCAGATAATAATGTACACATTCTTTACGTAATACCTTTATAAATAATAACCATTTGGACACTCAGATCGCAGAAAGAGCAACGTTATCTCTATTTTGTCTATTTACCCGTAAACGAATTACGTCCCTTGGACATAAAATGTCAACGAGTATCATTTTGCGTGCCATAGAGTGCCAGTGGAATTTCTGACGTGGTCATCTCTGTTGAAAGTACGTATACAAATGAAAAACTTACGGTGAAACTCATTGTTGCCGTGTCATGGCTTGTACATGCAACTTCTGGGCTCACTTGGTAAGAGATTAACGTTGTGTCTTGATACAGGTTTGCTGCAATAATCATAACAAGTATCATAGTAACAACCATTACAACACGCCAGATAATAATGTACATATTCTATACGTTATACCTTTATAAATAATAACCATTTGGACACTCAGATCGCAGAAAGAGCAACGTTATCTCTATTTTTTCTATTTACCCGTAAACGAATTACATCCCTTGGACATAAAATGTCAACGAGTATCATTTTGCGTGCCATAGAGTGCCAGTGGCATTTCTGACGTGGTCATCTCTGTTGAAAGTACGTATACAAATGAAAAACTTACGGTGAAACTCATTGTTGCCGTGTCATGGCTTGTACATGCAACTTCTGGGCTCACTTGGTAAGAGATTAACGTTGTGTCTTGATACAGGTTTGCTGCAATAATCATAACAAGTATCATAGTAACAACCATTACAACACGCCAGATAATAATGTACATATTCTATACGTAATACCTTTATAAATAATAACCATTTGGACACTCAGATCGCAGAAAGAGCAACGTTATCTCTATTTTTTCTATTTACCCGTAAACGAATTACGTCCCTTGGACATAAAATGTCAACGAGTATCATTTTGCGTGCCATAGACTGCCAGTGGCATTTCTGACGTGGTCATCTCTGTTGAAAGTACGTATACAAATGAAAAACTTACGGTGAAACTCATTGTTGCCGTGTCATGGCTTGTACATGCAACTTCTGGGCTCACTTGGTAAGAGATTAACGTTGTGTCTTGATACAGGTTTGCTGCAATAATCATAACAAGTATCATAGAAACAACCATTACAACACGCCAGATAATATTGTACATATTCTATACGTAATACCTTTATAAATAATAACCATTTGGACACTCAGATCGCAGAAAGAGCAACGTTATCTCTATTTTTTCTATTTACCCGTAAACGAATTACGTCCCTTGGACATAAAATGTCAACGAGTATCATTTTGCGTGCCATAGAGTGCCAGTGGCATTTCTGACGTGGTCATCTCTGTTGAAAGTACGTATACAAATGAAAAACTTACGGTGAAACTCATTGTTGCCGTGTCATGGCTTGTACATGCAACTTCTGGGCTCACTTGGTAACAGATTAACGTTGTGTCTTGATAATAATATAATAATAATAATAATAATAATAATAAATTCTTTATTTCATGAAGGTACAACTCATTAAGATTATACAAACAATTGCACAACACTTATCTTCCATGAGGCCTTCTGATAACAACAGCAACTTATAAACAATAGCAAGTGAATACATGCACGTAACATTAATAATATGTTTCAAGCTGGCATTAAAAACAAGTATTCACTACTAACACAACTTAATTTGAGCAGAACACCTGTTATCTTGAAATAGAAATAATTTATAATTGTGTTTGAAAGCATAAATAGAAACAGAAGTCCGGATATTTTCTGGGATTGAATTCCAAGTCCGCATGGCAACATAGGTAAACGATTGTTTTAAATATTCGGATTTAGGTCTAGGATGCTTAATGTCATGTTTAATGCATGATCTTAAATTATATCTGCTATTTTCAGAAAATGTTATTAATTTACTTATGTATATTGGTGTAAGATTATGAATTGCTTTATAAACTAAAACACCTACTTGAAATTTACATCTTGTTTCAAATGACATCCAATTTAACTCATTGAAAAGATTTGCAGAAGGTGTATGTAAAGGTTTTATCAAAATCCAGCGTGCGATGCTTTTTTTGTAAAGTAACAACCTTTGTAAATTTAATTTAGTACAATTACTCCAGAGGATAGATCCATAATCAAATATTGGAACTAAATATGCATTATAGAATAGCTTTTTCATATCAAGTGTCAAATATTTAGATATTCGTCTTATAAGAGTGAATTTACTCGATATATGATTACAGACTTTGCTTATCTGAACATCCCACTTTAGATGTTGATCTATTGTAATTCCGAGAAGTTTTTGAGAAGACACTGATTGTATCAGGCAATTATCTATCGAAAGCGTGAGTTTTCGAGAATGGTTTATTTTATATTTTGAACCTAATAGCATACATGTTGTTTTTGTAGGATTTATAACCATGTTATTTATAGTGCACCATTTATTTATATTATTTAAGTCAGTTTGTAATTTATTCTCAATGGATGACACATCCAGCCCTGATGTATGTAGCGTGGAGTCATAAGCATACATGTCAACTGAAGCTTCTTTGGAAGCTAAAGGTAGATCATTTACATAAATCAAGAACAAAAGTGGTCCTAGGATAGATCCCTGAGGGACACCTGATTTGATGATTCTCTCCTCAGATTGATACTGTCCAACTCTGACTACTTGTGTCCTGTTAGACAGATATGACTGAAACCAACGTATTGTTAAAGTCGAAAAATGATACAAATTACAGGTTTGCTGCAATAATCATAACAAGTATCATAGTAACAACCATTACAACACGCCAGATAATAATGTACATATTCTTTACGTAATACCTTTATAAATAATACCCATTTGGACACTCAGATCGCAGAAAGAGCAACGTTATCTCTATTTTTTCTATTTACCCGTAAACGAATTACGTCCCTTGGACATAAAATGTCAACGAGTATCATTTTGCGCGCCATAGAGTGCCAGTGGCATTTCTGACGTGGTCATCTCTGTTGAAAGTACGTATACAAATGAAAAACTTACCGTGAAACTCATTGTTGCCGTGTCATGGCTTGTACATGCAACTTCTGGGCTCACTTGGTAAGAAATTAACGTTGTGTCTTGATACAGGTTTGCTGCAATAATCATAACAAGTATCATAGTAACAACCATTACAACACGCAAGATAATAATGTACATATTCTTTACGTAATACCTTTATAAATAATAACCATTTGGACACTCAGATCGCAGAAAGAGCAACGTTATCTCTATTTTTTCTATTTACCCGTAAACGAATTACGTCCCTTGGACATAAAATGTCAACGAGTATCATTTTGCGTGCCATAGAGTGCCAGTGGAATTTCTGACGTGGTCATCTATGTTTAAAGTACGTATACAAATGAAAAACTTACGGTGAAACTCATTGTTGACGTGTCATGGCTTGTACATGCAACTTCTGGGCTCACTTGGTAAGAGATTAACGTTGTGTCTTGATACAGGTTTGCTGCAATAATCATAACAAGTATCATAGTAACAACCATTACAACACGCCAGATAATAATGTACATATTCTATACGTTATACCTTTATAAATAATAACCATTTGGACACTCAGATCGCAGAAAGAGCAACGTTATCTCTATTTTTTCTATTTACCCGTAAACGAATTACGTCCCTTGGACATAAAATGTCAACGAGTATCATTTTGCGTGCCATAGAGTGCCAGTGGCATTTCTGACGTGGTCATCTCTGTTGAAAGTACGTATACAAATGAAAAACTTACGGTGAAACTCATTGTTGCCGTGTCATGGCTTGTACATGCAACTTCTGGGCTCACTTGGTAAGAGATTAACGTTGTGTCTTGATACAGGTTTGCTGCAATAATCATAACAAGTATCATAGTAACAACCATTACAACACGCCAGATAATAATGTACATATTCTATACGTAATACCTTTATAAATAATAACCATTTGGACAGTCAGATCGCAGAAAGAGCAACGTTATCTCTATTTTTTCTATTTACCCGTAAACGAATTACGTCCCTTGGACATAAAATGTCAACGAGTATCATTTTGCGTGCCATAGACTGCCAGTGGCATTTCTGACGTGGTCATCTCTGTTGAAAGTACGTATACAAATGAAAAACTTACGGTGAAACTCATTGTTGCCGTGTCATGGCTTGTACATGCAACTTCTGGGCTCACTTGGTAAGAGATTAACGTTGTGTCTTGATACAGGTTTGCTGCAATATTCATAACAAGTATCATAGTAACAACCATTACAACACGCCAGATAATATTGTACATATTCTATACGTAATACCTTTATAAATAATAACCATTTGGACACTCAGATCGCAGAAAGAGCAACGTTATCTCTATTTTTTCTATTTACCAGTAAACGAATTACGTCCCTTGGACATAAAATGTCAACGAGTATCATTTTGCGCGCCATAGAGTGCCAGTGGCATTTCTGACGTGGTCATCTCTGTTGAAAGTACGTATACAAATGAAAAACTTACGGTGAAACTCATTGTTGCCGTGTCATGGCTTGTACATGCAACTTCTGGGCTCACTTGGTAAGAGATTAACGTTGTGTCTTGATACAGGTTTGCTGCAATAATCATAACAAGTATCATACTAACAACCATTACAACACGCCAGATAATAATGTACATATTCTATACGTAATACCTTTATAAATAATAACCATTTGGACACTCAGATCGCAGAAAGAGCAACGTTATCTCTATTTTTTCTATTTACCCGTAAACGAATTACGTCCCTTGGACATAAAATGTCAACGAGTATCATTTTGCGTGCCATAGAGTGCCAGTGGCATTTCTGACGTGGTCATCTCTGTTGAAAGTACGTATACAAATGAAAAACTTACGGTGAAACTCATTGTTGCCGTGTCATGGCTTGTACATGCAACTTCTGCGCTCACTTGGTAAGAGATTAACGTTGTGTCTTGATACAGGTTTGCTGCAATAATCATAACAAGTATCATAGTAACAACCATTACAACACGCCAGATAATAATGTACATATTCTATACGTAATACCTTTATAAATAATAACCATTTGGACACTCAGATCGCAGAAAGAGCAACGTTATCTCTATTTTTTCTAATTACCCGTAAACGAATTACGTCCCTTGGACATAAAATGTCAACGAGTATTATTTTGCGTGCCATAGACTGCCAGTGGCATTTCTGACGTGGTCATCTCTGTTGAAAGTACGTATACAAATGAAAAACTTACGGTGAAACTCATTGTTGCCGTGTCATGGCTTGTACATGCAACTTCTGGGCTCACTTGGTAAGAGATTAACGTTGTGTCTTGATACAGGTTTGCTGCAATAATCATAACAGGTATCATAGTAACAACCATTACAACACGCCAGATAATATTGTACATATTCTATACGTAATACCTTTATAAATAATAACCATTTGGACACTCAGATCGCAGAAAGAGCAACGTTATCTCTATTTTTTCTATTTACCCGTAAACGAATTACGTCCCTTGGACATAAAATGTCAACGAGTATCATTTTGCGTGCCATAGAGTGCCAGTGGCATTTCTGACGTGGTCATCTCTGTTGAAAGTACGTATACAAATGAAAAACTTACGGTGAAACTCATTGTTGCCGTGTCATGGCTTGTACATGCAACTTCTGGGCTCACTTGGTAAGAGATTAACGTTGTGTCTTGATACAGGTTTGCTGCAATAATCATAACAAGTATCATAGTAACAACCATTACAACACGCCAGATAATAATGTACATATTCTATACGTAATACCTTTATAAATAATAACCATTTGGACACTCAGATCGCAGAAAGAGCAACGTTATCTCTATTTTTTCTATTTACCCGTAAACGAATTACGTCCCTTGGACATAAAATGTCAACGAGTATCATTTTGCGTGCCATAGAGTGCCAGTGGCATTTCTGACGTGGTCATCTCTGTTGAAAGTACGTATACAAATGAAAAACTTACGGTGAAACTCATTGTTGCCGTGTCATGGCTTGTACATGCAACTTCTGGGCTCATTTGGTAAGAGATTAACGTTGTGTCTTGATACAGGTTTGCTGCAATAATCATAACAAGTATCATAGTAACAACCATTACAACACGCCATATAATAATGTACATATTCTTTACGTAATACCTTTATAAATAATAACCATTTGGACACTCAGATCGCAGAAAGAGCAACGTTATCTCTATTTTTTCTATTTACCCGTAAACGAATTACGTCCCTTGGACATAAAATGTCAACGAGTATCATTTGGCGTGCCATAGAGTGCCAGTGGCATTTCTGACGTGGTCATCTCTGTTGAAAGTACGTATACAAATGAAAAACTTACGGTGAAACTCATTGTTGCCGTGTCATGGCTTGTACATGCAACTTCTGGGCTCACTTGGTAAGAGATTAACGTTGTGTCTTGATACAGGTTTGCTGCAATAACCATAACAAGTATCATAGTAACAACCATTACAACACACCAGATAATAATGCACATATTCTTTACGTAATACCTTTATAAATAATAACCATTTGGACACTCAGATCGCAGAAAGAGCAACGTTATCTCTATTTTTTCTATTTACCCGTAAACGAATTACGTCCCTTGGACATAAAATGTCAACGAGTATCATTTTGCGTGCCATAGAGTGCCAGTGGCATTTCTGACGTGGTCATCTCTGTTGAAAGTACGTATACAAATGAAAAACTTACGGTGAAACTCATTGTTGCCGTGTCATGGCTTGTACATGCAACTTCTGGGCTCACTTGGTAAGAGATTAACGTTGTGTCTTGATACAGGTTTGCTGCAATAATCATAACAAGTATCATAGTAACAACCATTACAACACGCCAGATAATAATATACATATTCTATACGTAATACCTTTATAAATAATAACCATTTGGACACTCAGATCGCAGAAAGAGCAACGTTATCTCTATTTTTTCTATTTACCCGTAAACGAATTACGTCCCTTGGACATAAAATGTCAACGAGTATCATTTTGCGTGCCATAGACTGCCAGTGGCATTTCTGACGTGGTCATCTCTGTTGAAAGTACGTATACAAATGAAAAACTTACGTTGAAACTCATTGTTGCCGTGTCATGGCTTGTACATGCAACTTCTGGGCTCACTTGGTAAGAGATTAACGCTGTGTCTTGATACAGGTTTGCTGCAATAATCATAACAAGTATCCTAGTAACAACCATTACAACACGCCAGATAATAATATACATATTCTATACGTAATACCTTTATAAATAATAACCATTTGGACACTCAGATCGCAGAAAGAGCAACGTTATCTCTATTTTTTCTATTTACCCGTAAACGAATCACGTCCCTTGGACATAAAATGTCAACGAGTATCATTTTGCGTGCCATAGACTGCCAGTGGCATTTCTGACGTGGTCATCTCTGTTGAAAGTACGTATACAAATGAAAAACTTACGGTGAAACTCATTGTTGCCGTGTCATGGCTTGTACATGCAACTTCTGGGCTCACTTGGTAAGAGATTAACGTTGTGTCTTGATACAGGTTTGCTGCAATAATCATAACAAGTATCATAGTAACAACCATTTCAACACGCCAGATAATATTGTACATATTCTATACGTAATGCCTTTATAAATAATAACCATTTGGACACTCAGATCGCAGAAAGAGCAACGTTATCTCTATTTTTTCTATTTACCCGTAAACGAATTACGTCCCTTGGACATAAAATGTCAACGAGTATCATTTTGCGTGCCATAGTGTGCCAGTGGCATTTCTGACGTGGTCATCTCTGTTGAAAGTACGTATACAAATGAAAAACTTACGGTGAAACTCATTGTTGCCGTGTCATGGCTTGTACATGCAACTTCTGGGCTCACTTGGTAAGAGATTAACGTTGTGTCTTGATACAGGTTTGCTGCAATAATCATAACAAGTATCATAGTAACAACCATTACAACACGCCAGATAATAATGTACATATTCTATACGTAATACCTTTATAAATAATAACCATTTGGACACTCAGATCGCAGAAAGAGCAACATTATCTCTATTTTTTCTATTTACCCGTAAACGAATTACGTCCCTTGGACATAAAATGTCAACGAGTATCATTTTGCGTGCCATAGAGTGCCAGTGGCATTTCTGACGTGGTCATCTCTGTTGAAAGTACGTATAGAAATGAAAAACTTACGGTGAAACTCATTGTTGCCGTGTCATGGCTTGTACATGCAACTTCTGGGCTCACTTGGTAAGAGATTAACGTTGTGTCTTGATACAGGTTTGCTGCAATAATCATAACAAGTATCATAGTAACAACCATTACAACACGCCAGATAATAATGTACATATTCTTTACGCAATACCTTTATAAATAATAACCATTTGGACACTCAGATCGCAGAAAGAGCAACGTTATCTCTATTTTTTCTATTTACCCGTAAACGAATTACGTCCCTTGGACATAAAATGTCAACGAGTATAATTTTGCGTGCCATAGAGTGCAAGTGGCATTTCTGACGTGGTCATCTCTGTTGAAAGTACGTATACAAATGAAAAACTTACGGTGAAATTCATTGTTGCCGTGTCATGGCTTGTACATGCAACTTCTGGGCTCACTTGGTAAGATATTAAGGTTGTGTCTTGATACAGGTTTGCTGCAATAATCATAACAAGTATCATAGTAACAACCATTACAACACGCCAGATAATAATGTACATATTCTATACGTAATACCTTTATAAATAATAACCATTTGGACACTCAGATCGCAGAAAGAGCAACGTTATCTCTATTTTTTCTATTTACCCGTAAACGAATTACGTACCTTGGACATAAAATGTCAACGAGTATCATTTTGCGTGCCATAGACTGCCAGTGGCATTTCTGACGTGGTCATCTCTGTTGAAAGTACGTATACAAATGAAAAACTTACGGTGAAACTCATTGTTGCCGTGTCATGGCTTGTACATGCAACTTCTGGGCTCACTTGGTAAGAGATTAACGTTGTGTCTTGATACAGGTTTGCTGCAATAATCATAACAAGTATCATAGTAACAACCATTACAACACGCCAGATAATATTATACATATTCTATACGTAATACCTTTATAAATAATAACCATTTGGACACTCAGATCGCAGAAAGAGCAACGTTATCTCTATTTTTTCTATTTACCCGTAAACGAATTACGTCCCTTGGACATAAAATGTCAACGAGTATCATTTTGCGTGCCATAGAGTGCCAGTGGCATTTCTGACGTGGTCATCTCTGTTGAAAGTACGTATACAAATGAAAAACTTACGGTGAAACTCATTGTTGCCGTGTCATGGCTTGTACATGCAACTTCTGGGCTCACTTGGTAAGAGATTAACGTTGTGTCTTGATACAGGTTTGCTGCAATAATCATAACAAGTATCATAGTAACAACCATTACAACAAGCCAGATAATAATGTACATATTCTATACGTAATACCTTTATAAATAATAACCATTTGGACACTCAGATCGCAGAAAGAGCAACGTTATCTCTATTTGTTCTATTTACCCGTAAACGAATTACGTCCCTTGGACATAAAATGTCAACGAGTATCATTTTGCGTGCCAATGAGTGCCAGTGGCATTTCTGACGTGGTCATCTCTGTTGAAAGTACGTATACAAATGAAAAACTTACGGTGAAACTCATTGTTGCCGTGTCATGGCTTGTACATGCAACATCTTGGCTCACTTGGTAAGAGATTAACGTTGTGTCTTGATACAGGTTTGCTGCAATAATCATAACAAGTATCATAGTAACAACCATTACAACACGCCAGATAATAATGTACATATTCTATACGTAATACCTTTATAAATAATAACCAATTGGACACTCAGATCGCAGAAAGAGCAACGTTATCTCTATTTTTTCTATTTACCCGTAAACGAATTACGTCCCTTGGACATAAAATGTCAACGAGTATCATTTTGCGTGCCATAGAGTGCCAGTGGCATTTCTGACGTGGTCATCTCTGTTGAAAGTACGTATACAAATGAAAAACATACGGTGAAACTCATTGTTGCCGTGTCATGGCTTGTACATGCAACTTCTGGGCTCACTTTGTAAGAGATTAACGTTGTGTCTTGATACAGGTTTGCTGCAATAATCATAACAAGTATCATAGTAACAACCATTACAACACGCCAGATAATAATGTACATATTCTTTATGTAATACCTTTATAAATAATAACCATTTGGACACTCAGATCGCAGAAAAAGCAACGTTATCTCTATTTTTTCTATTTACCCGTAAACGAATTACGTCCCTTGGACATAAAATGTCAACGAGTATCATTTTGCGTGCCATAGAGTGCCAGTGGCATTTCTGACGTGGTCATCTCTGTTGAAAGTACGTATACAAATGAAAAACTTACGGTGAAACTCATTGTTGCCGTGTCATGGCTTGTACATGCAACTTCTGGGCTCACTTGGTAAGAGATTAACGTTGTGTCTTGATACAAGTTTGCTGCAATAATCATAACAAGTATCATAGTAACAACCATTACAACACGCCAGATAATAATGTACATATTCTATACGTAATACCTTTATAAATAATAACCATTTGGACACTCAGATCGCAGAAAGAGCAACGTTATCTCTATTTTTTCTATTTACCCGTAAACGAATTACGTCCCTTGTACATAAAATGTCAACGAGTATCATTTTGCGTGCCATAGAGTGCCAGTGGCATTTCTGACGTGGTCATCTCTGTTGAAAGTACGTATACAAATGAAAAACTTACGGTGAAACTCATTGTTGCCGTGTCATGGCTTGTACATGCAACTTCTGGGCTCACTTGGTAAGAGATTAACGTTTTGTCTTGATACAGGTTTGCTGCAATAATCATAACAAGTATCATAGTAACAACCATTGCAACACGCCAGCTATTAATGTACATATTCTATACGTAATACCTTTATAAATAATAACCATTTGGACACTCAGATCGCAGAAAGAGCAACGTTATCGCTATTTTTTCTATTTACCCGTAAACAAATTACGTCCCTTGGACATAAAATGTCAACGAGTATCATTTTGCGTGCCATAGAGTGCCAGTGGCATTTCTGACGTGGTCATCTCTGTTGAAAGTACGTATACAAATGAAAAACTTACGGTGAAACTCATTGATGCCGTGTCATGGCTTGTACATGCAACTTCTGGGCTCACTTGGTAAGAGATTAACGTTGTGTCTTGATACAGGTTTGCTGCAATAATCATAACAAGTATCATAGTAACAACCATTACAACACGCCAGATAATAATGTACATATTCTTTACGTAATACCTTTATAAATAATAACCATTTGGACACTCAGATCGCAGAAAGAGCAACGCTATCTCTATTTTTTCTATTTACCCGTAAACGAATTACGTCCCTTGGACATAAAATGTCAACGAGTATCATTTTGCGTGCCATAGAGTGCCAGTGGCATTTCTGACGTGGTCATCTATGTTAAAAGTACGTATACAAATGAAACACTTACGGTGAAACTCATTGTTGCCGTGTCATGGCTTGTACATGCAACTTCTGGGCTCACTTGGTAAGAGATTAACGTTGTGTCTTGATACAGGTTTGCTGCAATAATCATAACAAGTATCATAGTAACAACCATTACAACACGCCAGATAATAATGTACATATTCTATACGTAATACCTTTATAAATAATAACCATTTGGACACTCAGATCGCAGAAAGAGCAACGTTATCTCTATTTTTTTCTATTTACCCGTAAACGAATTACGTCCCTTGGACATAAAATGTCAACGAGTATAATTTTGCGTGCCATAGAGTGCCAGTGGCATTTCTGACGTGGTCATCTCTGTTGAAAGTACGTATACAAATGAAAAACTTACGGTGAAACTCATTGTTGCCGTGTCATGGCTTGTACATGCAACTTCTGGGCTCACTTGGTAAGAGATTAACGTTGTGTCTTGATACAGGTTTGCTGCAATAATCATAACAAGTATCATAGTAACAACCATTACAACACGCCAGATAATAATGTACATATTCTTTACGTAATACCTTTATAAATAATAACCATTTGGACACTCAGATCGCAGAAAGAGCAACGTTATCTCTATTTTTTCTATTTACCCGTAAACGAATTACGTCCCTTGGACATAAAATGTCAACGAGTATCATTTTGCGTGCCATAGAGTGCCAGTGGCATTTCTGACGTGGTCATCTCTATTGAAAGTACGTATACAAATGAAAAACTTACGGTGAAACTCATTGTTGCCGTGTCATGGCTTGTACATGCAACTTCTGGGCTCACTTGGTAAGAGATTAACGTTGTGTCTTGATACAGGTTTGCTGCAATAATCATAACAAGTATCATAGTAACAACCATTACAACACGCCAGATAATAATGTACATATTCTATACGTAATACCTTTATAAATAATAACCATTTGGACACTCAGATCGCAGAAAGAGCAACGTTATCTCTATTTTTTCTATTTACCCGTAAACGAATTACGTCCCTTGGACATAAAATGTCAACGATTATCATTTTGCGTGCCATAGAGTGCCAGTGGCATTTCTGACGTGGTCATCTCTGTTGAAAGTACGTATACAAATGAAAAACTTACGGTGAAACTCATTGTTGCCGTGTCATGGCTTGTACATGCAACTTCTGGGCTCACTTGGTAAGAGAATAACGTTGTGTCTTGATACAGGTTTGCTGCAATAATCATAACAAGTATCATAGTAACAACCATTCCAACACGCCAGATAATAATGTACATATTCTATACGTAATACCTTTATAAATAATAACCATTTGGACACTCAGATCGCAGAAAGAGCAACGTTATCTCTATTTTTTCTATTTACCCGTAAACGAATTACGTCCCTTGGACATAAAATGTCAACGAGTATCATTTTGCGTGCCATAGAGTGCCAGTGGCATTTCTGACGTGGTCATCTCTGTTGAAAGTACGTATACAAATGAAAAACTTACGGTGAAACTCATTGTTGCCGTGTCATGGCTTGTACATGCAACTTCTGGGCTCACTTGGTAAGAGATTAACGTTGTGTCTTGATACAGGTTTGCTGCAATAATCATAACAAGTATCATAGTAACAACCATTACAACACGCCAGATAATAATGTACATATTCTATACGTAATACCTTTATAAATAATAACCATTTGGACACTCAGATCGCAGAAAGAGCAACGTTATCTCTATTTTTTCTAATTACCCGTAAACGAATTACGTCCCTTGGACATAAAATGTCAACGAGTATCAATTTGCGTGCCATAGACTGCCAGTGGCATTTCTGACGTGGTCATCTCTGTTGAAAGTACGTATACAAATGAAAAACTTACGGTGAAACTCATTGTTGCCGTGTCATGGCTTGTACATGCAACTTCTGGGCTCACTTGGTAAGAGATTAACGTTGTGTCTTGATACAGGTTTGCTGCAATAATCATAACAAGTATCATAGTAACAACCATTACAACACGCCAGATAATAATGTACATATTCTTTACGTAATACCTTTATAAATAATAACCATTTGGACACTCAGATCGCAGAAAGAGCAACGTTATCTCTATTTTTTCTATTTACCCGTAAACGAATTACGTCCCTTGGACATAAAATGTCAACGAGTATCATTTTGCGTGCCATAGAGTGCCAGTGGCATTTCTGACGTGGTCATCTCTGTTGAAAGTACGTATACAAATGAAAAACTTACGGTGAAACTCATTGTTGCCGTGTCATGGCTTGTACATGCAACTTCTGGGCTCACTTGGTAAGAGATTAACGTTGTGTCTTGATACAGGTTTGCTGCAATAATCATAACAAGTATCATAGTAACAACCATTACAACACGCCAGATAATAATGCACATATTCTATACGTTATACCTTTATAAATAATAACCATTTGGACACTCAGATCGCAGAAAGAGCAACGTTATCTCTATTTTTTCTATTTACCCGTAAACGAATTACGTCCCTTGGACATAAAATGTCAACGAGTATCATTTTGCGTGCCATAGAGTGCCAGTGGCATTTCTGACGTGGTCATCTCTGTTGAAAGTACGTATACAAAATAAAAAACTTACGGTGAAACTCATTGTTGCCGTGTCATGGCTTGTACATGCAACTTCTGGGCTCACTTGGTAAGAGATTAACGTTGTGTCTTGATACAGGTTTGCTGCAATAATCATAACAAGTATCATAGTAACAACCATTACAACACGCCAGATAATAATGTACATATTCTATACGTAATACCTTTATAAATAATAACCATTTGGACACTCAGATCGCAGAAAGAGCAACGTTATCTCTATTTTTTCTATTTAGCCGTAAACGAATTACGTACCTTGGACATAAAATGTCAACGAGTATCATTTTGCGTGCCATAGACTGCCAGTGGCATTTCTGACGTGGTCATCTCTGTTGAAAGTACGTATACAAATGAAAAACTTACGGTGAAACTCATTGTTGCCGTGTCATGGCTTGTACATGCAACTTCTGGGCTCACTTGGTAAGAGATTAACGTTGTGTCTTGATACAGGTTTGCTGCAATAATCATACAAGTATCATAGTAGCAACCATTACAACACGCCAGATAATATTATGCATATTCTATACGTAATACCTTTATAATAATAACCATTTGGACACTCAGATCGCAGAAAGAGCAACGTTATCTCTATTTTTTCTATTTACCGTAAACGAATTACGTCCCTTCGACATAAAATGTCAACGAGTATCATTTTGCGTGCCATAGAGTGCCAGTGGCATTTCTGACGTGGTCATCTCTGTTGAAAGTACGTATACAAATGAAAAACTTACGGTGAAACTCATTGATGCCGTGTCATGGCTTGTACATGCAACTTCTGGGCTCACTTGGTAAGAGATTAACGTTGTGTCTTGATACAGGTTTGCTGCAATAATCATAACAAGTATCATAGTAACAACCATTACAACACGCCAGATAATATGTACATATTCTATACGTAATACCTTATAAATAATAACCATTTGGACACTCAGATCGCAGAAAGAGCAACGTTATCTCTATTTTTTCTATTTACCCGTAAACGAATTACGTCCCTTGGACATAAAATGTCAACGAGTATCATTTTGCGTGCCATAGAGTGCCAGTGTCATTCTGACGTGGTCATCTCTGTTGAAAGTACGTATACAAATGAAAAACTTACGGTGAAACTCATTGTTGCCGTGTCATGGCTTGTACATGCAACTTCTGGCTCACTTGGTAAGAGATTACGTTGTGTCTTGATACAGGTTTGCTGCAATAATCATAAAAAGTATCATAGTAACAACCATTACAACACGCCAGATAATAATGTACATATTCTATACGTAATACCTTTATAAATAATAACCATTTGGACACTCAGATCGCAGAAAGAGGCAACGTTATCTCTATTTTTTCTATTTACCCGTAAACGAATTACGTACCTTGGACATAAAATGTCAACGAGTATCATTTTGCGTGCCATAGACTGCCAGTGGCATTTCTGACGTGGTCATCTCTGTTGAAAGTACGTATACAATGAAAAACTTACGGTGAAACTCATTGTTGCCGTGTCATGGCTTGTACATGCAACTTCTGGGCTCACTTGGTAAGAGATTAACGTTGTGTCTTGATACAGGTTTGCTGCAATAATCATAACAAGTATCATAGTAGCAAC
Organism: Cyrtodaria siliqua; assembly: GCA_037043455.1. Taxonomy (NCBI): domain Eukaryota; kingdom Metazoa; phylum Mollusca; class Bivalvia; order Adapedonta; family Hiatellidae; genus Cyrtodaria; species Cyrtodaria siliqua. Next base: position 18,733 of record JAWPHD010017337.1, on the reverse strand, counting down.
CATTACAACACGCCAGATAATATTATGCATATTCTATACGTAATACCTTTATAAATAATAACCATTTGGACACTCAGATCGCAGAAAGAGCAACGTTATCTCTATTTTTTCTATTTACCCGTAAACGAATTACGTCCCTTCGACATAAAATGTCAACGAGTATCATTTTGCGTGCCATAGAGTGCCAGTGGCATTTCTGACGTGGTCATCTCTGTTGAAAGTACGTATACAAATGAAAAACTTACGGTGAAACTCATTGATGCGTGTCATGGCTTGTACATGCAACTTCTGGGCTCACTTGGTAAGAGATTAACGTTGTGTCTTGATACAGGTTTGCTGCAATAATCATAACAAGTATCATAGTAACAACCATTACAACACGCCAGATAATAATGTACATATTCTTTACGTAATACCTTTATAAATAATAACCATTTGGACACTCAGATCGCAGAAAGAGCAACGTTATCTCTAAATTTTCTATTTACCCGTAAACGAATTACGTCCCTTGGACATAAAATGTCAACGAGTATCATTTTGCGTGCCATAGAGTGCCAGTGTCATTTCTGACGTGGTCATCTATGTTGAAAGTACGTATACAAATGAAAAATTTACGGTGAAACTCATTGTTGCCGTGTCATGGCTTGTACATGCAACTTCTGGGCTCACTTGGTAAGAGATTAACGTTGTGTCTTGATACAGGTTTGCTGCAATAATCATAACAAGTATCATAGTAACAACCATTACAACACGCCAGATAATAATGTACATATTCTATACGTAATACCTTTATAAATAATAACCATTTGGACACTCAGATCGCAGAAAGAGCAACGTTATCTCTATTTTTTCTATTTACCCGTAAACGAATTACGTCCCTTGGACATAAAATGTCAACGAGTATCATTTTGCGTGCCATAGAGTGCCAGTGGCATTTCTGACGTGGTCATCTCTGTGAAGTACGTATACAAATGAAAAACTTACGGTGAAACTCATTGTTGCCGTGTCATGGCTTGTACATGCAACTTCTGGGCTCACTTGGTAAGAGATTAACGTTGTGTCTTGATACAGGTTTGCTGCAATAATCATAACAAGTATCATAGTAACAACCATTACAACACGCCAGATAATAATGTACATATTCTTTACGTAATACCTTTATAAATAATAACCATTTGGACACTCAGATCGCAGAAAGAGCAACGTTATCTCTATTTTTTCTATTTACCCGTAAACGAATTACGTCCATTGGACATAAAATGTCAACGAGTATCATTTTGCGTGCCATAGAGTGCCAGTGGCATTTCTGACGTGGTCATCTCTGTTGAAAGTACGTATACAAATGAAAAACTTACGGTGAAACTCATTGTTGCCGTGTCATGGCTTGTACATGCAACTTCTGGGCTCACTTGGTAAGAGATTAACGTTGTGTCTTGATACAGGTTTGCTGCAATAATCATAACAAGTATCATAGTAACAACCATTACAACACGCCAGATAATAATGTACATATTCTATACGTAATACCTTTATAAATAATAACCATTTGGACACTCAGATCGCAGAAAGAGCAACGTTATCTCTATTTTTTCTATTTACCCGTAAACGAATTACGTCCCTTGGACATAAAATGTCAACGAGTATCATTTTGCGTGCCATAGAGTGCCAGTGGCATTTCTGACGTGGTCATCTCTGTTGAAAGTACGTATACAAATGAAAAACTTACGGTGAAACTCATTGTTGCCGTGTCATGGCTTGTACATGCAACTTCTGGGCTCACTTGGTAAGAGATTAACGTTGTGTCTTGATAATAATATAATAATAATAATAATAATAATAATAAATTCTTTATTTCATGAAGGTACAACTCATTAAGATTATACAAACAATTGCACAACACTTATCTTCCATGAGGCCTTCTGATAACAACAGCAACTTATAAACAATAGCAAGTGAATACATGCACGTAACATTAATAATATGTTTCAAGCTGGCATTAAAAACAAGTATTCACTACTAACACAACTTAATTTGAGCAGAACACCTGTTATCTTGAAATAGAAATAATTTATAATTGTGTTTGAAAGCATAAATAGAAACAGAAGTCCGGATATTTTCTGGGATTGAATTCCAAGTCCGCATGGCAACATAGGTAAACGATTGTTTTAAATATTCGGATTTAGGTCTAGGATGCTTAATGTCATGTTTAATGCATGATCTTAAATTATATCTGCTATTTTCAGAAAATGTTATTAATTTACTTATGTATATTGGTGTAAGATTATGAATTGCTTTATAAACTAAAACACCTACTTGAAATTTACATCTTGTTTCAAATGACATCCAATTTAACTCATTGAAAAGATTTGCAGAAGGTGTATGTAAAGGTTTTATCAAAATCCAGCGTGCGATGCTTTTTTTGTAAAGTAACAACCTTTGTAAAATTTAATTTAGTACAATTACTCCAGAGGATAGATCCATAATCAAATATTGGAACTAAATATGCATTATAGAATAGCTTTTTCATATCAAGTGTCAAATATTTAGATATTCGTCTTAAAAGAGTGAATTTACTCGATATATGATTACAGACTTTGCTTATCTGAACATCCCACTTTAGATGTTGATCTATTGTAATTCCGAGAAGTTTTTGAGAAGACACTGATTGTATCAGGCAATTATCTATCGAAAGCGTGAGTTTTCGAGAATGGTTTATTTTATATTTTGAACCTAATAGCATACATGTTGTTTTTGTAGGATTTATAACCATGTTATTTATAGTGCACCATTTATTTATGTTATTTAAGTCAGTTTGTAATTTATTCTCAATGGATGACACATCCAGCCCTGATGTATGTAGCGTGGAGTCATCAGCATACATGTCAACTGAAGCTTCTTTGGAAGCTAAAGGTAGATCATTTACATTAATCAAGAACAAAAGTGGTCCTAGGATAGATCCCTGAGGGACACCTGATTTGATGATTCTCTCCTCAGATTGATACTGTCCAACTCTGACTACTTGTGTCCTGTTAGACAGATATGACTGAAACCAACGTATTGTTAAAGTCGAAAAATGATACAAATTACAGGTTTGCTGCAATAATCATAACAAGTATCATAGTAACAACCATTACAACACGCCAGATAATAATGTACATATTCTTTACGTAATACCTTTATAAATAATAACCATTTGGACACTCAGATCGCAGAAAGAGCAACGTTATCTCTATTTTTTCTATTTACCCGTAAACGAATTACGTCCCTTGGACATAAAATGTCAACGAGTATCATTTTGCGTGCCATAGAGTGCCAGTGGCATTTCTGACGTGGTCATCTCTGTTGAAAGTACGTATACAAATGAAAAACTTACGGTGAAACTCATTGTTGCCGTGTCATGGCTTGTACATGCAACTTCTGGCTCACTTGGTAAGAGATTAACGTTGTGTCTTGATAATAATAATAATAATAATAATAATAATAATAATAAATTCTTTATTTCATGAAGGTACAACTCATTAAGATTATACAAACAATTGCACAACACTTATCTTCCATGAGGCCTTCTGATAACAACAGCAACTTATAAACAATAGCAAGTGAATACATGCACGTAACATTAATAATATGTTTCAAGCTGGCATTAAAAAACAAGTATTCACTACTAACACAACTTAATTTGAGCAGAACACCTGTTATCTTGAAATAGAAATAATTTATAATTGTGTTTGAAAGCATAAATAGAAACAGAAGTCCGGATATTTTCTGGGATTGAATTCCAAGTCCGCATGGCAACATAGGTAAACGATTGTTTTAAATATTCGGATTTAGGTCTAGGATGCTTAATGTCATGTTAATGCATGATCTTAAATTATATCTGCTATTTTCAGAAATGTTATTAATTTACTTATGTATATTGGTGTAAGATTATGAATTGCTTTATAAACTAAAACACCTACTTGAAATTTACATCTTGTTTCAAATGACATCCAATTTAACTCATTGAAAAGATTTGCAGAAGGTGTATGTAAAGGTTTTATCAAAATCCAGCGTGCGATGCTTTTTTTGTAAAGTAACAACCTTTGTAAAATTTAATTTAGTACAATTACTCCAGAGGATAGATCCATAATCAAATATTGGAACTAAATATGCATTATAGAATAGCTTTTTCATATCAAGTGTCAAATATTTAGATATTCGTCTTAAAAGAGTGAATTTACTCGATATATGATTACAGACTTTGCTTATCTGAACATCCCACTTTAGATGTTGATCTATTGTAATTCCGAGAAGTTTTTGAGAAGACACTGATTGTATCAGGCAATTATCTATCGAAAGCGTGAGTTTTCGAGAATGGTTTATTTTATATTTTGAACCTAATAGCATACATGTTGTTTTTGTAGGATTTATAACCATGTTATTTATAGTGCACCATTTATTTATGTTATTTAAGTCAGTTTGTAATTTATTCTCAATGGATGACACATCCAGCCCTGATGTATGTAGCGTGGAGTCATCAGCATACATGTCAACTGAAGCTTCTTTGGAAGCTAAAGGTAGATCATTTACATTAATCAAGAACAAAAGTGGTCCTAGGATAGATCCCTGAGGGACACCTGATTTGATGATTCTCTCCTCAGATTGATACTGTCCAACTCTGACTACTTGTGTCCTGTTAGACAGATATGACTGAAACCAACGTATTGTTAAAGTCGAAAAATGATACAAATTACAGGTTTGCTGCAATAATCATAACAAGTATCATAGTAACAACCATTACAACACGCCAGATAATAATGTACATATTCTTTACGTAATACCTTTATAAATAATAACCATTTGGACACTCAGATCGCAGAAAGAGCAACGTTATCTCTATTTTTTCTATTTACCCGTAAACGAATTACGTCCCTTGGACATAAAATGTCAACGAGTATCATTTTGCGTGCCATAGAGTGCCAGTGGCATTTCTGACGTGGTCATCTCTGTTGAAAGTACGTATACAAATGAAAAACTTACGGTGAAACTCATTGTTGCCGTGTCATGGCTTGTACATGCAACTTCTGGGCTCACTTGGTAAGAGATTAACGTTGTGTCTTGATAATAATATAATAATAATAATAATAATAATAATAAATTCTTTATTTCATGAAGGTACAACTCATTAAGATTATACAAACAATTGCACAACACTTATCTTCCATGAGGCCTTCTGATAACAACAGCAACTTATAAACAATAGCAAGTGAATACATGCACGTAACATTAATAATATGTTTCAAGCTGGCATTAAAAACAAGTATTCACTACTAACACAACTTAATTTGAGCAGAACACCTGTTATCTTGAAATAGAAATAATTTATAATTGTGTTTGAAAGCATAAATAGAAACAGAAGTCCGGATATTTTCTGGGATTGAATTCCAAGTCCGCATGGCAACATAGGTAAACGATTGTTTTAAATATTCGGATTTAGGTCTAGGATGCTTAATGTCATGTTTAATGCATGATCTTAAATTATATCTGCTATTTTCAGAAAATGTTATTAATTTACTTATGTATATTGGTGTAAGATTATGAATTGCTTTATAAACTAAAACACCTACTTGAAATTTACATCTTGTTTCAAATGACATCCAATTTAACTCATTGAAAAGATTTGCAGAAGGTGTATGTAAAGGTTTTATCAAAATCCAGCGTGCGATGCTTTTTTTGTAAAGTAACAACCTTTGTAAAATTTAATTTAGTACAATTACTCCAGAGGATAGATCCATAATCAAATATTGGAACTAAATATGCATTATAGAATAGCTTTTTCATATCAAGTGTCAAATATTTAGATATTCGTCTTAAAAGAGTGAATTTACTCGATATATGATTACAGACTTTGCTTATCTGAACATCCCACTTTAGATGTTGATCTATTGTAATTCCGAGAAGTTTTTGAGAAGACACTGATTGTATCAGGCAATTATCTATCGAAAGCGTGAGTTTTCGAGAATGGTTTATTTTATATTTTGAACCTAATAGCATACATGTTGTTTTTGTAGGATTTATAACCATGTTATTTATAGTGCACCATTTATTTATGTTATTTAAGTCAGTTTGTAATTTATTCTCAATGGATGACACATCCAGCCCTGATGTATGTAGCGTGGAGTCATCAGCATACATGTCAACTGAAGCTTCTTTGGAAGCTAAAGGTAGATCATTTACATAAATCAAGAACAAAAGTGGTCCTAGGATAGATCCCTGAGGGACACCTGATTTGATGATTCTCTCCTCAGATTGATACTGTCCAACTCTGACTACTTGTGTCCTGTTAGACAGATATGACTGAAACCAACGTATTGTTAAAGTCGAAAAATGATACAAATTACAGGTTTGCTGCAATAATCATAACAAGTATCATAGTAACAACCATTACAACACGCCAGATAATAATGTACATATTCTTTACGTAATACCTTTATAAATAATAACCATTTGGACACTCAGATCGCAGAAAGAGCAACGTTATCTCTATTTTTTCTATTTACCCGTAAACGAATTACGTCCCTTGGACATAAAATGTCAACGAGTATCATTTTGCGTGCCATAGAGTGCCAGTGGCATTTCTGACGTGGTCATCTCTGTTGAAAGTACGTATACAAATGAAAAACGTACGGTGAAACTCATTGTTGCCGTGTCATGGCTTGTACATGCAACTTCTGGGCTCACTTGGTAAGAGATTAACGTTGTGTCTTGATACAGGTTTGCTGCAATAATCATAACAAGTATCATAGTAACAACCATTACAACACGCCAGATAATAATGTACATATTCTATACGTAATACCTTTATAAATAATAACCATTTGGACACTCAGATCGCAGAAAGAGCAACGTTATCTCTATTTTTTCTATTTACCCGTAAACGAATTACGTCCCTTGGACATAAAATGTCAACGAGTATCATTTTGCGTGCCATAGAGTGCCAGTGGCATTTCTGACGTGGTCATCTCTGTTGAAAGTACGTATACAAATGAAAAACTTACGGTGAAACTCATTGTTGCCGTGTCATGGCTTGTACATGCAACTTCTGGGCTCACTTGGTAAGAGATTAACGTTGTGTCTTGATACAGGTTTGCTGCAATAATCATAACAAGTATCATAGTAACAACCATAACAACACGCTAGATAATAATGTACATATTCTATACGTAATACCTTTATAAATAATAACCATTTGGACACTCAGATCGCAGAAAGAGCAACGTTATCGCTATTTTTTCTATTTACCCGTAAACGAATTACGTCCCTTGGACATAAAATGTCAACGAGTATCATTTTGCGTGCCATAGAGTGCCAGTGGCATTTCTGACGTGGTCATCTCTGTTGAAAGTACGTATACAAATGAAAAACTTACGGTGAAACTCATTGTTGCCGTGTCATGGCTTGTACATGCAACTTCTGGGCTCACTTGGTAAGAGATTAACGTTGTGTCTTGATACAGGTTTGCTGCAATAATCATAACAAGTATCATAGTAACAACCATTACAACACGCCAGATAATAATGTACATATTCTATACGTAATACCTTTATAAATAATAACCATTTGGACACTCAGATCGCAGAAAGAGCAACGTTATCTCTATTTTTTCTATTTACCCGTAAACGAATTACGTCCCTTGGACATAAAATGTCAACGAGTATCATTTTGCGTGCCATAGAGTGCCAGTGGCATTTCTGACGTGGTCATCTCTGTTGAAAGTACGTATACAAATGAAAAACTTACGGTGAAACTCATTGTTGCCGTGTCATGGCTTGTACATGCAACTTCTGGGCTCACTTGGTAAGAGATTAACGTTGTGTCTTGATACAGGTTTGCTGCAATAATCATAACAAGTATCATAGTAACAACCATTACAACACGCCAGATAATAATGTACATATTCTATACGTAATACCTTTATAAATAATAACCATTTGGACACTCAGATCGCAGAAAGAGCAACGTTATCTCTATTTTTTCTATTTACCCGTAAACGAATTACGTCCCTTGGACATAAAATGTCAACGAGTATCATTTTGCGTGCCATAGAGTGCCAGTGGCATTTCTGACGTGGTCATCTCTGTTGAAAGTACGTATACAAATGAAAAACTTACGGTGAAACTCATTGTTGCCGTGTCATGGCTTGTACATGCAACTTCTGGGCTCACTTGGTAAGAGATTAACGTTGTGTCTTGATACAGGTTTGCTGCAATAATCATAACAAGTATCATAGTAACAACCATTACAACACGCTAGATAATAATGTACATATTCTATACGTAATACCTTTATAAATAATAACCATTTGGACACTCAGATCGCAGAAAGAGCAACGTTATCTCTATTTTTTCTATTTACCCGTAAACGAATTACGTCCCTTGGACATAAAATGTCAACGAGTATCATTTTGCGTGCCATAGAGTGCCAGTGGCATTTCTGACGTGGTCATCTCTGTTGAAAGTACGTATACAAATGAAAAACTTACGGTGAAACTCATTGTTGCCGTGTCATGGCTTGTACATGCAACTTCTGGGCTCACTTGGTAAGAGATTAACGTTGTGTCTTGATACAGGTTTGCTGCAATAATCATAACAAGTATCATAGTAACAACCATTACAACACGCCAGATAATAATGTACATATTCTATACGTAATACCTTTATAAATAATAACCATATGGACACTCAGATCGCAGAAAGAGCAACGTTATCTCTATTTTTTCTAATTACCCGTTAACGAATTACGTCCCTTGGACATAAAATGTCAACGAGTATCATTTTGAGTGCCATAGACTGCCAGTGGCATTTCTGACGTGGTCATCTCTGTTGAAAGTACGTATACAAATGAAAAACTTACGGTGAAACTCATTGTTGCCGTGTCATGGCTTGTACATGCAACTTCTGGGCTCACTTGGTAAGAGATTAACGTTGTGTCTTGATACAGGTTTGCTGCAATAATCATAACAGGTATCATAGTTACAACCATTACAACACGCCAGATAATATTGTACATATTCCATACGTAATACCTTTATAAATAATAACCATTTGGACACTCAGATCGCAGAAAGAGCAACGTTATCTCTATTTTTTCTATTTACCCGTAAACGAATTACGTCCCTTGGACATAAAATGTCAACGAGTATCATTTTGCGTGCCATAGAGTGCCAGTGGCATTTCTGACGTGGTCATCTCTGTTGAAAGTACGTATACAAATGAAAAACTTACGGTGAAACTCATTGTTGCCGTGTCATGGCTTGTACATGCAACTTCTGGGCTCACTTGGTACGAGATTAACGTTGTGTCTTGATACAGGTTTGCTGCAATAATCATAACAAGTATCATAGTAACAACCATTACAACACTCCAGATAATAATGTACATATTCTATACGTAATACCTTTATAAATAATAACCATTTGGACACTCAGATCGCAGAAAGAGCAACGTTATCTCTATTTTTTCTATTTACCCGTAAACGAATTACGTCCCTTGGACATAAAATGTCAACGAGTATCATTTTGCGTGCCATAGACTGCCAGTGGCATTTCTGACGTGGTCATCTCTGTTGAAAGTACGTATACAAATGAAAAACTTACGGTGAAACTCATTGTTGCCGTGTCATGGCTTGTACATGCAACTTCTGGGCTCACTTGGTAAGAGATTAACGTTGTGTCTTGATACAGGTTTGCTGCAATAATCATAACAAGTATCATAGTAACAACCATTACAACACCCCAGATAATATTGTACATATTCTATACGTAATGCCTTTATAAATAATAACCATTTGGACACTCAGATCGCAGAAAGAGCAACGTTATCTCTATTTTTTCTATTTACCCGTAAACGAATTACGTCCCTTGGACATAAAATGTCAACGAGTATCATTTTGCGTGCCATAGAGTGCCAGTGGCATTTCTGACGTGGTCATCTCTGTTGAAAGTACGTATACAAATGAAAAACTTACGGTGAAACTCATTGTTGCCGTGTCATGGCTTGTACATGCAACTTCTGGGCTCACTTGGTAAGAGATTAACGTTGTGTCTTGATACAGGTTTGCTGCAATAATCATAACAAGTATCATAGTAACAACCATTACAACACGCCAGATAATAATGTACATATTCTATACGTAATACCTTTATAAATAATAACCATTTGGACACTCAGATCGCAGAAAGAGCAACGTTATCTCTATTTTTTCTATTTACCCGTAAACGAATTACGTCCCTTGGACATAAAATGTCAACGAGTATCATTTTGCGTGCCATAGAGTGCCAGTGGCATTTCTGACGTGGTCATCTCTGTTGAAAGTACGTATACAAATGAAAAACTTACGGTGAAACTCATTGTTGCCGTGTCATGGCTTGTACATGCAACTTCTGGGCTCACTTGGTAAGAGATTAACGTTGTGTCTTGATACAGGTTTGCTGCAATAATCATAACAAGTATCATAGTAACAACCATTACAACACGCCAATTAATATTATACATATTCTATACGTAATACCTTTATAAATAATAACCATTTGGACACTCAGATCGCAGAAAGAGCAACGTTATCTCTATTTTTTCTATTTACCCGTAAACGAATTTCGTCCCTTGGACATAAAATGTCAACGAGTATCATTTTGCGTGCCATAGAGTGCCAGTGGCATTTCTGACGTGGTCATCTCTGTTGAAAGTACGTATAGAAATGAAAAACTTACGGTGAAACTCATTGTTGCCGTGTCATGGCTTGTACATGCAACTTCTGGGCTCACTTGGTAAGAGATTAACGTTGTGTCTTGATACAGGTTTGCTGCAATAATCATAACAAGTATCATAGTAACAACCATTACAACACGCCAGATAATAATGTACATATTCTATACGTAATACCTTTATAAATAATAACCATTTGGACACTCAGATCGCAGAAAGAGCAACGTTATCTCTATTTTTTCTATTTACCCGTAAACGAATTACGTCCCTTGGACATACAATGTCAACGAGTATCATTTTGCGTGCCAATGAGTGCCAGTGGCATTTCTGACGTGGTCATCTCTGTTGAAAGTACGTATACAAATGAAAAACTTACGGTGAAACTCATTGTTGCCGTGTCATGGCTTGTACATGCAACATCTTGGCTCACTTGGTAAGAGATTAACGTTGTGACTTGATACAGGTTTGCTGCAATAATCATAACAAGTATCATAGTAACAACCATTACAACACGCCAGATAATAATGTACATATTCTATACGTAATACCTTTATAAATAATAACCATTTGGACACTCAGATCGCAGAAAGAGCAACGTTATCTCTATTTTTTCTATTTACCCGTAAACGAATTACGTCCCTTGGACATAAAATGTCAACGAGTATCATTTTGCGTGCCATAGAGTGCCAGTGGCATTTCTGACGTGGTCATCTCTGTTGAAAGTTCGTATACAAATGAAAAACTTACGGTGAAACTCATTGTTGCCGTGTCATGGCTTGTACATGCAACTTCTGGGCTCACTTTGTAAGAGATTAACGTTGTGTCTTGATACAGGTTTGCTGCAATAATCATAACAAGTATCATAGTAACAACCATTACAACACGCCAGATAATAATGTACATATTCTATACGTAATACCTTTATAAATAATAATCATTTGGACACTCAGATCGCAGAAAGAGCAACGTTATCTCTATTTTTTCTATTTACCCGTACACGAATTACGTCCCTTGGACATAAAATGTCAACGAGTATCATTTTGCGTGCCATAGAGTGCCAGTGGCATTTCTGACGTGGTCATCTCTGTTGAAAGTACGTATACAAATGAAAAACTTACGGTGAAACTCATTGTTGCCGTGTCATGGCTTGTACATGCAACTTCTGGGCTCACTTGGTAAGAGATTAACGTTGTGTCTTGATACAGGTTTGCTGCAATAATCATAACAAGTATCATAGTAACAACCATTACAACACGCCAGATAATAATGTACATATTCTATACGTAATACCTTTATAAAAAATAACCATTTGGACACTCAGATCGCAGAAAGAGCAACGTTATCTCTATTTTTTCTATTTACCCGTAAACGAATTACGTCCCTTGGACATAAAATGTCAACGAGTATCATTTTGCGTGCCATAGACTGCCAGTGGCATTTCTGACGTGGTCATCTCTGTTGAAAGTACGTATACAAATGAAAAACTTACGGTGAAACTCATTGTTGCCGTGTCATGGCTTGTACATGCAACTTCTGGGCTCACTTGGTAAGAGATTAACGTTGTGTCTTGATACAGGTTTGCTGCAATAATCATAACAAGGATCATAGTAACAACCATTACAACACGCCAGATAATATTGTACATATTCTATACGTAATACCTTTATAAATAATAACCATTTGGACACTCAGATCGCAGAAAGAGCAACGTTATCTCTATTTTTTCTATTTACCCGTAAACGAATTACGTCCCTTGGACATAAAATGTCAACGAGTATCATTTTGCGTGCCATAGAGTGCCAGTGGCATTTCTGACGTGGTCATCTCTGTTGAAAGTACGTATACAAATGAAAAACTTACGGTGAAACTCATTGTTGCCGTGTCATGGCTTGTACATGCAACTTCTGGGCTCACTTGGTAAGATTAACGTTGTGTCTTGATACAGGTTACGTCCCTTGGCAATGAAATGTCAACAAGTATCATTCTGCGTGCCATAGAGTGCCCGTTTCATTTCTGACTTGTGCATATCTGTTGAAAGTAAGTATACATATGAAAAACTTACGGTGGAACGCATTGTTGGCTTGTCATGGCTTGTACATGCAACTTCTGGGCTCACTTGAGAAGCGATTAACGTTGTGTCTTGATACAGGTTTGCTGCAATAATTATAAGAATAGTCATATTAACAATCATAACAACAAGCCAGATAATATTGTACATATTCTATACGTATTACTATTATGAATAATAATCATATGTACTATCAGATCGCGTAAAAATCTAAGTTATCTCTGTTGCTCCTATTTTCCCGTACACGTATTACGTCCCTTGGCAATGAAATGTCAACAAGTATCATTCTGCGTGCCATAGAGTGCCCGTTTCATTTCTGACTTGTGCATATCTGTTGAAAGTACGTATACATATGAAAAACTTACGGTGGAACGCATTGTTGGCTTGTCATGGCTTGTACATGCAACTTCTGGGCTCACTTGAGAAGCGATTAACGTTGTGTCTTGATACAGGTTTGCTGCAATAATTATAAGAATAGTCATATTAACAATCATAACAACAAGCCATCTAATATTGTACATATTCTATACGTATTACTATTATGAATAATAATCATATGTACTATCAGATCGCGTAAAAATCTAAGTTATCTCTGTTGCTCCTATTTTCCCGTACACGTATTACGTCCCTTGGCAATGAAATGTCAACAAGTATCATTCTGCGTGCCATAGAGTGCCCGTTTCATTTCTGACTTGTGCATATCTGTTGAAAGTACGTATACATATGAAAAACTTACGGTGGAACGCATTGTTGGCTTGTCATGGCTTGTACATGCAACTTCTGGGCTCACTTGAGAAGCGATTAACGTTGTGTCTTGATACAGGTTTGCTGCAATAATTATAAGAATAGTCATATTAACAATCATAACAACAAGCCAGATAATATTGTACATATTCTATACGTATTACTATTATGAATAATAATCATATGTACTATCAGATCGCGTAAAAATCTAAGTTATCTCTGTTGCTCCTATTTTCCCGTACACGTATTACGTCCCTTGGCAATGAAATGTCAACAAGTATCATTCTGCGTGCCATAGAGTGCCCGTTTCATTTCTGACTTGTGCATATCTGTTGAAAGTACGTATACATATGAAAAACTTACGGTGGAACGCATTGTTGGCTTGTCATGGCTTGTACATGCAACTTCTGGGCTCACTTGAGAAGCGATTAACGTTGTGTCTTGATACAGGTTTGCTGCAATAATTATAAGAATAGTCATATTAACAATCATAACAACAAGCCAGATAATATTGTACATATTCTATACGTATTACTATTATGAATAATAATCATATGTACTATCAGATCGCGTAAAAATCTAAGTTATCTCTGTTGCTCCTATTTTCCCGTACACGTATTACGTCCCTTGGCAATGAAATGTCAACAAGTATCATTCTGCGTGCCATAGAGTGCCCGTTTCATTGCTGACTTGTGCATATCTGTTGAAAGTACGTATACATATGAAAAACTTACGGTGGAACGCATTGTTGGCTTGTCATGGCTTGTACATGCAACTTCTGGGCTCACTTGAGAAGCGATTAACGTTGTGTCTTGATACAGGTTTGCTGCAATAATTATAAGAATAGTCATATTAACAATCATAACAACAAGCCAGATAATATTGTACATATTCTATACGTATTACTATTATGAATAATAATCATATGTACTATCAGATCGCGTAAAAATCTAAGTTATCTCTGTTGCTCCTATTTTCCCGTACACGTATTACGTCCCTTGGCAATGAAATGTCAACAAGTATCATTCTGCGTGCCATAGAGTGCCCGTTTCATTTCTGACTTGTGCATATCTGTTGAAAGTACGTATACATATGAAAAACTTACGGTGGAACGCATTGTTGGCTTGTCATGGCTTGTACATGCAACTTCTGGGCTCACTTGAGAAGCGATTAACGTTGTGTCTTGATACAGGTTTGCTGCAATAATTATAAGAATAGTCATATTAACAATCATAACAACAAGCCAGATAATATTGTACATATTCTATACGTATTACTATTATGAATAATAATCATATGTACTATCAGATCGCGTAAAAATCTAAGTTATCTCTGTTGCTCCTATTTTCCCGTACACGTATTACGTCCCTTGGCAATGAAATGTCAACAAGTATCATTCTGCGTGCCATAGAGTGCCCGTTTCATTGCTGACTTGTGCATATCTGTTGAAAGTACGTATACATATGAAAAACTTACGGTGGAACGCATTGTTGGCTTGTCATGGCTTGTACATGCAACTTCTGGGCTCACTTGAGAAGCGATTAACGTTGTGTCTTGATACAGGTTTGCTGCAATAATTATAAGAATAGTCATATTAACAATCATAACAACAAGCCAGATAATATTGTACATATTCTATACGTATTACTATTATGAATAATAATCATATGTACTATCAGATCGCGTAAAAATCTAAGTTATCTCTGTTGCTCCTATTTTCCCGTACACGTATTACGTCCCTTGGCAATGAAATGTCAACAAGTATCATTCTGCGTGCCATAGAGTGCCCGTTTCATTTCTGACTTGTGCATATCTGTTGAAAGTACGTATACATATGAAAAACTTACGGTGGAACGCATTGTTGGCTTGTCATGGCTTGTACATGCAACTTCTGGGCTCACTTGAGAAGCGATTAACGTTGTGTCTTGATACAGGTTTGCTGCAATAATTATAACAATAGTCATATTAACAATCATAACAACAAGCCAGATAATATTGTACATATTCTATACGTATTACTATTATGAATAATAATCATATGTACTATCAGATCGCGTAAAAATCTAAGTTATCTCTGTTGCTCCTATTTTCCCGTACACGTATTACGTCCCTTGGCAATGAAATGTCAACAGGTATCATTCTGCGTGCCATAGAGTGCCCGTTTCATTTCTGACTTGTGCATATCTGTTGAAAGTACGTATACATATGAAAAACTTACGGTGGAACGCATTGTTGGCTTGTCATGGCTTGTACATGCAACTTCTGGGCTCACTTGAGAAGCGATTAACGTTGTGTCTTGATACAGGTTTGCTGCAATAATTATAAGAATAGTCATATAAACAATCATAACAACAAGCCAGATAATATTGTACATATTCTATACGTATTACTATTATGAATAATAATCATATGTACTATCAGATCGCGTAAAAATCTAAGTTATCTCTGTTGCTCCTATTTTCCCGTACACGTATTACGTCCCTTGGCAATGAAATGTCAACAAGTATCATTCTGCGTGCCATAGAGTGCCCGTTTCATTTCTGACTTGTGCATATCTGTTGAAAGTACGTATACATATGAAAAACTTACGGTGGAACGCATTGTTGGCTTGTCATGGCTTGTACATGCAACTTCTGGGCTCACTTGAGAAGCGATTAACGTTGTGTCTTGATACAGGTTTGCTGCAATAATTATAAGAATAGTCATATTAACAATCATAACAACAAGCCAGATAATATTGTACATATTCTATACGTATTACTATTATGAATAATAATCATATGTACTATCAGATCGCGTAAAAATCTAAGTTATCTCTGTTGCTCCTATTTTCCCGTACACGTATTACGTCCCTTGGCAATGAAATGTCAACAAGTATCATTCTGCGTGCCATAGAGTGCCCGTTTCATTTCTGACTTGTGCATATCTGTTGAAAGTACGTATACATATGAAAAACTTACGGTGGAACGCATTGTTGCTTGTCATGGCTTGTACATGCAACTTCTGGGCTCACTTGAGAAGCGATTAACGTTGTGTCTTGATACAGGTTTGCTGCAATAATTATAAGAATAGTCATATTAACAATCATAACAACAAGCCAGATAATATTGTACATATTCTATACGTATTACTATTATGAATAATAATCATATGTACTATCAGATCGCGTAAAAATCTAAGTTATCTCTGTTGCTCCTATTTTCCGTACACGTATTACGTCCCTTGGCAATGAAATGTCAACAAGTATCATTCTGCGTGCCATAGAGTGCCCGTTTCATTGCTGACTTGGTGCATATCTGTTGAAAGTACGTATACATATGAAAAACTTACGGTGGAACGCATTGTTGGCTTGTCATGGCTTGTACATGCAACTTCTGGGCTCACTTGAGAAGCGATTAACGTTGTGTCTTGATACAGGTTTGCTGCAATAATTATAAGAATAGTCATATTAACAATCATAACAACAAGCCAGATAATATTGTACATATTCTATACGTATTACTATTATGAATAATAATCATATGTACTATCAGATCGCGTAAAAATCTAAGTTATCTCTGTTGCTCCTATTTTCCCGTACACGTATTACGTCCCTTGGCAATGAAATGTCAACAAGTATCATTCTGCGTGCCATAGAGTGCCCGTTCATTTCTGACTTGTGCATATCTGTTGAAAGTACGTATACATATGAAAAACTTACGGTGGAACGCATTGTTGGCTTGTCATGGCTTGTACATGCAACTTCTGGGCTCACTTGAGAAGCGATTAACGTTGTGTCTTGATACAGGTTTGCTGCAATAATTATAAGAATAGTCATATTAACAATCATAACAACAAGCCAGATAATATTGTACATATTCTATACGTATTACTATTATGAATAATAATCATATGTACTATCAGATCGCGTAAAAATCTAAGTTATCTCTGTTGCTCCTATTTTCCCGTACACGTATTACGTCCCTTGGCAATGAAATGTCAACAAGTATCATTCTGCGTGCCATAGAGTGCCCGTTTCATTGCTGACTTGTGCATATCTGTTGAAAGTACGTATACATATGAAAAACTTACGGTGGAACGCATTGTTGGCTTGTCATGGCTTGTACATGCAACTTCTGGGCTCACTTGAGAAGCGATTAACGTTGTGTCTTGATACAGGTTTGCTGCAATAATTATAAGAATAGTCATATTAACAATCATAACAACAAGCCAGATAATATTGTACATATTCTATACGTATTACTATTATGAATAATAATCATATGTACTATCAGATCGCGTAAAAATCTAAGTTATCTCTGTTGCTCCTATTTCCCGTACACGTATTACGTCCCTTGGCAATGAAATGTCAACAAGTATCATTCTGCGTGCCATAGAGTGCCCGTTTCATTTCTGACTTGTGCATATCTGTTGAAAGTACGTATACATATGAAAAACTTACGGTGGAACGCATTGTTGGCTTGTCATGGCTTGTACATGCAACTTCTGGGCTCACTTGAGAAGCGATTAACGTTGTGTCTTGATACAGGTTTGCTGCAATAATTATAAGAATAGTCATATTAACAATCATAACAACAAGCCAGATAATATTGTACATATTCTATACGTATTACTATTATGAATAATAATCATATGTACTATCAGATCGCGTAAAAATCTAAGTTATCTCTGTTGCTCCTAATTTTCCCGTACACGTATTACGTCCCTTGGCAATGAAATGTCAACAAGTATCATTCTGCGTGCCATAGAGTGCCCGTTTCATTGCTGACTTGTGCATATCTGTTGAAAGTACGTATACATATGAAAAACTTACGGTGGAACGCATTGTTGGCTTGTCATGGCTTGTACATGCAACTTCTGGCTCACTTGAGAAGCGATTAACGTTGTGTCTTGATACAGGTTTGCTGCAATAATTATAAAGAATAGTCATATTAACAATCATAACAACAAGCCAGATAATATTGTACATATTCTATACGTATTACTATATGAATAATAATCATATGTACTATCAGATCGCGTAAAAATCTAAGTTATCTCTGTTGCTCCTATTTTCCGTACACGTATTACGTCCCTTGGCAATGAAATGTCAACAAGTATCATTCTGCGTGCCATAGAGTGCCCGTTTCATTTCTGACTTGTGCATATCTGTTGAAAGTACGTATACATATGAAAACTT
>JAWPHD010017336.1:0-45089 GCA_037043455.1 Cyrtodaria siliqua | reverse complement strand
TTACTACAAAATCCTATTTTTATTCTACTAACGCGTCTATGTCAGATAGACGCACGCCATTCCTAGGTCCCCAGTAGGGTTTGGAATTAACGGAAGATAGATAGGTCTGTGCATAAACATGATGGCAGAACTCACTGCAACCTGAACTGATTCATGGTTGGCACCAATAGGAAAAATGAATATTTATATAAATTAAAATTAGTAGGATTTGTGTTATGGGGAGTGGGTGGCTATTTGTTCGAATAGTTAAAAATATTTTCTTTGGCGGTTTCGTAAGAATCCTGGTTGCCCCTACTCAGTTTTCTGGCAGCACATGAGTACAGTACTTTTTCACGAACATGCACATGCAAGTTATTCTTTTTCTAAAAATGCTAGATTAAATTACAACATTGCAATTTTGTAATGTATTGCATACGAAACCACACCCGGTATCCGGATATAAAACCACGTCGGAGCGATAAGACGGAACGTGGATCACTCGCCAATGAAAATATTTCTAGTTCTGTCTAAAAAGTTATGTTTTTGGACACGGAAACGTGTTTTCCAATTGGACTTTTTGAGCGATATTTGTACACTCTAAAAAAATATATGGGAGTTTGGTATAGGCCTATTGTTAGTTATAAAATCAGCTTTTTTGGAACGGAAGTCTGTTGAAAAGTCCTTCTAATTGCAGAAAACTGTTTCTTTCTTTTGTTTATAGCGAGTTTAATATCTGTTTTCACGAATTTCAGGCACACGTACTTCCTCTAAATAACTAACATTATTGCATGCGTTAACACCCGAGTATGAATGAAGTATTGCTGTGATCTATGGCGTGGTGTCACAATTTTAGGGTACGGTTGGCGCGGATAAAAAAATGATGATACGGACGAAATCGGAGTCGGATAAAACGAACACTGGTGAATATTTAGGATTTCATTATTATTGTCATATTGCATAGACGTAGGAGCCGAGGGGGTGGGTGTGGGGAGGTGGGGGCAGTGGGGGAGCCCCTCTCCCACCCCCACTCCACACACACATTTCGGTAAACAAATTTGTTTCTAATAAAACGGCCCTTACAGTACCATCCACTTTAGAGGACCGAATACATTTGCGGAATCTGATTAAGTATTTCCTTTTTTTTTTTATCATGGATAAGTTAAAGAAAGATGTTTATACCCTAAAACTATCTAAAATAAACTCCATTTCTGTAAATCATTTCATGAAACGCCTCTTTCCAGGCATCCACTTAGTTCAATGGCAAATTACGTGTTGTAATCATTCAGTATCTGATGAATTAGTAAGCACTGTTTATTTTTAAAAAATTTACGTATATTACAACAATTAGTCAATTTCACTCCATTTCGGTAAATCGTATCTCCATTTCGGTCCAATTTCGGTAATCCGTATCTCAGTTTCGGTAAACCATCTCCACTTTCGTGAGTTATTTTTCCCTGAAGAAGTACTCTCACCTCCCGGAGAATAATAAATTTCCCACCCAAATCGGTCACATATGTCTTCAGCCCCTATCATTAACCACAATGCGATAGCGTGAAACACAACATGTCAGCAGAATCCTTACTGCGGGATCTTCTGTTTATTCCGAAACATCAGCAGCGGTATCTGTAAATGACAGGCTGTGTGTGTGGGTAAGCTGCCTTGATTGTCATTTTCCTCTAATTATCTTTGCGTATCCCTAGCTTCACCTAGTTGCATACACAACTGGTGAAAAATACATTTTGCTTCTTAATTTACTTCAAGCAACCTCACAGTGTGCGAAAAATACATAAAAGTGACCATCTTTACCATATCCGTGCAGTATTATATCCCCAACAGTCACAAAACGACCAATTTTGCAATGTCCCAAGTGTGGTGGTGCATATGTTGTTACATATAGCTAATAAATTGGCTCCTATGCCGTTTTTTTTTATTATCTAGATGTTCTATGTAACTGCCTATACTGGTGTGTACCAGTTATCGTCATCACCAGATTTCGTCATATTATCAAAAAAACCTCGATGTTGTAATTATTTTTCGACCCCACTTTACAAACCACTACTATACTATCATCTGACGATGAGAGGGAAAAATAGTTTAGAATGTTAACATACACTCTCAAACCAACTCGTTTACCTATATAATACTGTTATAAACAAAACACAATCGGGGGAATCACACGCTAATGCGCATGCGCAGGAAAAATTCCTTTTAAATAGCTGCCTTTAGCACGAAACCACTGAATCAAGTTTGATATGCCCAAAAACTAAAAGCATGTGTTAAAAAAAAAATTCAGCCAAGGGAGACAAATATTTCACGTCAATCAATCAGTTTTTTCCCTTTAAATTAGGAAGTAATTACATCCGATACCTACAGTTGAAAACCCATTTTTAAATTGTAGATATAGTTTTTTTCTAGAGTATTTTTTTGTGTATTCATATGCAGTGGTATATTTATGTTTCAATTAATAACTACACACGTTTTCATCATCCCAAACATGGATTATTCGGTATTAAACTGAACATGACGATAACTATTACATTCAGTTCAAACGACCGGCCCAGTTCAGTCTATATTTAGTAACGGTCACGTGACACTTGTTACTGAAATAGGAACAATGTAAACACAGAATGTTACGGCAAAAGGGTAAGCTTCTCTACCGGCAAAAATATTTATGAGATGACTAGTTTGATTTAGATATATTAAAGAAACAACATAAAAATGACGATATCTGGTATACAGCCAGTACTGTGATGCTCGCCAATATAAAAATTTCAAAAGAGCATTAAACGTGTATTTTAACACACTATGTCGTTATTGCTATATGTTCTCTGTCTTGGATGGGAAACAAGTTATTTTTGGGGTGCAGAGAATTACCGGAATACACCTATTTACCGGAATATACCGGAATACACCTGTGACCATAGAATTACCGGAATCGACTTTTTAAATACACCATAAGCTTTTATGATCTAAATTGGCATAAATGTATAGTTATTTAATTAATATATTAATGAATGTGTTTTTGTGACATTAATCATCGAAAGATACTGGAATATGACCGAAATAGACGATATTATACATTTTTCATTAACAAAAAATATCGGATACACAGATAATTACCGTAATAGACTTGTTTATACACTATTATCTAAATCTGCTGAAATGTATAGTTATGAGTTATAGTTCATCCAGACTACGTCTTTGTCAAGTCGGCGGTAACGAATAGATTCGAATACACCTGCACCAGACATTGTCAATAGGATGCAGGGCTCCGGAAATATGGTTGCCCGACGCCCGGGCAAGTGGAATTTGGGTGCGGGCAGGTTGTCCTTCGCAAATCTGGTTGTCCGACACTTGCCCGACTGGACGTTTCCGTTTTAGACAAAAAAATCAAACGAAAAACTCGGCTTATCATAAAGTGTGCCGATTACGAACCCATCGCTTTCGCGCGAGCGGTAATTAAGAAATCCCTCCACTTTGACAGTTTGTCAAAACCTGATTGGGCCGAGGAAAGTTTGAGGTGCATTCAAAATGTCCTGCGCCGATAGCATTAATAATATTCATCTCCCTATTTATACTAAAGTGTGTCCTCTACTAACATGATAAGACCATCCCAAAAATTAATCCAATTATAATCAAATTAATCCAATTATAATCGATAAAACGTAACCATTGTAAAGTTTGTAGACTTCTGTTATGCATTATTTTACGCGCAACATAAATCATATGTTTAGCCGAACTTTCGAATTATGTTTGAAGAGTATAACCGCACCAAGATTTTATGCAACGCATATTGTGTATTGACGCTGAATGTTATCGGAAAAGGTAATGAATACACATTGATCAGTCCGCCAAGTACTTATAGCTGTGTAAAAGGTGAAACGCGGGTCATTGGAAAATTGTAACCAAACAGCAATTTATAAACGATTACGGCAAGTACTGTACTATACACAAATAACGTAGAAATTAATTACTGGCACTAATTAAGGAAGGTATGTGAATGCAGCGGGTTGCTTTATTGAAGTTATTTTGACACATATTATTAAACAAACTTTGTTTGCGAGTTTGTATTTTGTTTGGCACATTTGGTAACACGATTATCACTTTATTTGTGGCCTGGCGTTGACGATTAAAGCTGAGTAGGCAGATGTTTTGTTTGCAGTTACTATAAAGGGAAACTTTTGAAACACATTCACGAATGTTGATGTAAAATTGATGATGTAATCAAAGGCGGTTTGGAAATGTGTGAAAGGGGTCATTGTTTCTTTTGATATTCATGAGTTTATATGGTAATTCATAGGAATCGGACGTATTGTAAACATAGTACAGTATCCCCATATGTAGGTCCCCGCATGTATATAAAAATATATTTTAATATACTAGTAGTGGATAGTCAATGTGGTTTATTACATGCATTTACAATATGTCCGATTCCTGTGGGTAATTACATGATGCAGTATTTAATAAAAGATCCTTCATTATTTCAACAATCTTACAAAAAAAGTTACAAATTAACCATGTCTCTATAACGTTCCTTGTAAGGACAAAACCTAAACATGTGTCTAAAATTACTGAGGAAAATACACCTGGTGATCTTAGAAATGTTGATTTGTGTGATTCTGGTGGTCAGTCTGACAGTGAACTTGGATTTAAGGATAGTAGTGATGGTGTTGATTTGTGTTCACCCAGCCAATCTGAAAATGGATCTATTTCTCGTGATTCTCCAGTGAAATCCAGCCCTAAACGTAATCTACTACCCACCATGGATACGTCGGTGGCGCGCAGCGTCTAGAAAAGTTTGGAACGTTGACAAAGGCTTGATTTTGGGACAAGTGACTTTTGAATTTGGGGCAAGTGACATTTTGGACAGGGCAAGTGGATTTTGAACAGGGCAAGTGGATTCTGAAAATCCACTTGCCCTGGGCAAGTGGATTTTCAAAATATTTCCAGAGCCCTGGGATTATTGACATAGTTCTTAGATTGAAGGCTGCTGGCGTGAAACGGGTGTTTGTCAGCTGTTTTGCAGAGAGAGGAAATGTCAGAAACACAACTGTCGCACATTTCAATCAAGTGTGATGAAGTGTTATTAAGAGGCTGCGGGTTATGTTGCAGGAAGACTTCATCAATGTCATGAAAAATTGAAGTTCCCTTGCCATTATGACGAAGACTTGGTTCATCCTGGAGCCAAAGAGGGTGGCATGAGAATCTTGACATCTGTCATGCATAGATGTTTATTATCTACCAGGAAATGAATGCTTTATGCATTATAAAGGCCCTTTTAAGGGCCAAACAATATTGTTCGAAAGAACATCTCAAAATTGTCTATCTATACCAAGGCCCTTTTAACAATATCAATAAAATTATACTGTATTTATTATGATGATTAAACACATGTAAAAGAGGTCAAAAACTAATGCAAACAACATCCTCATCCGTAAATGAAATTTTATTAGCAATTTATTTGTTTAGCAATATTCATAAAATACGGAAAAAAACTAAGAAATATTTTAAAAACATCATATTTTATAAAGTATATATCATTACTAGTACATTATCTTTAGTCTTCTAATACTGTAACTAATGTATTCTATCAATATTTTATAATATATCAATTATAAAAAATCTATTTCGGTGTATTCTGGTAATTTAAAAGTCGATTCCGGTAATTCTATGGTGTATTCCGGTATATGCACCGTTATTTTTGTAACCCTGGATTTCACATGACTGAGTTGAAAGATGTCTTTTCAAGAAATAAAGTAGTTTTTAGTAGCTAACCTTGCTGAAATGCCGTCTCCAGAACACTAAACAGATACATTACCAAATTTCAGAGAAGTCAGTTTTTTTAATACTAAGATATGACACATGTTTTAAAGTCCTTGAGGTATATATATTTCACCAATATTTATTAATTTGTTGATGTTGTAATGGCATAAGCCACGCTGAGAGCTCAAATGTGAAATAATCTTGATTGCACTTTTGGTCTGAACAGATACGTTACCATCATTTCTGATTAAGTTTTGCTTATCATTACAAGCACCTAAGAATCTCGTGAAGTATGGTAATCATTCAATGGCAATATGTATTGAAAGCATAAGTTTTCTTGAAATGTGGCAAAAATAATGGGACAGAGCATTTGTTTTGTTTTTTGGCAAACAGATACGTTACGAACAGATACTTTGCCGACAATTGTACAAATATCCTTAATGTAAAATGTTACGTCAACAGATGATTTCAAATGGACTACTTTGCGTTATAATGATATCGCTGGTAGCCACATGTTATTTTTTACGTCATTTTTTATGGAAATATTACAATATTTATTTGAACGAAATACTGAAGAACCAAACATTTAAAATGCTTAAATATATCGTAAAAATGCATATGCTTTAATTTGTATACAAGTTGAACAGGATTTATAGTAACAAATAAAGAGCAATGTCTAAAATATGCTTGGTAACGTATCTGTTCAATAAGTTAACGTGTCTGTTCTAAAAAAGATAATGCAGTTTTGGCATGAAATACAAAGTAATCTGCTTCTTTCATTTTTGGAAGAAGTTAATTGTTCAAATAATGTCACTAAACACTTTTGATCGGACAAAAGTTGTTCCAAGCTACCTATATTTCTTGTAACTTATTAGATCTAACTTACTATTCATAAAACATATAAATTTAACTATTTTTTACAATAAAATAAAATATATACCTTACAACATTTTCAGAAAATTGTCAAAATCCAAAGTTGTAATGTCAGTATCGTGAAAGAAAGAAAAACAAGACCTTATCAATACTGAACGCCTGCAGGCGTTATGGAGAAAAACAAAAGACTTAATGTGGCAAACAGAAGCTCTTCTAACAGAGAACTTGAGTACAAGACCTACGTGTTATTACTTACTGGTCCTTTGGATTATCAAGCCCATTCTTAGAATACTACTTAGTTGGTGCTGGGAATTGGGGGTGAGGGTGGGGTGGGGGCGGGGTGTTAGAGATGATGCATGCATCGAGCGTTACCTCTCATGAAGACTTAGAAACCCGAGTCTGCAACTTTTCTCTCTTGTTTGTGTTCGTTGCTTCTGAAGGATCCCATTCTTGCAATGGCTCGCCACCTTCGCAGTACACAAAAACTGCTACATATTTTTGATATACTTTGCAGACCCAACAATTTGGCATTAACTTTTTCGAAAGTGACCACGTGAAAAATATTTGTGATCATACTCTTGGGATCATCCGGTGGGGTTATCATAGACTATCTGAGAAAATGTTATTTGTGGGGGAAAACTGCTCCATCGGCTGTATGGAGATCAACAAATGTGTTTTACTTACTGGTTGTAGATGTGAAATAAGAAAACAACCAAAAGTAGATCCGTAAAAACAGATACGTTACCATATCCGATAATGAAACTCTTTTTGTTTTATAAATCAAAGTTATTTGGGAAGATTAGGTAATTTTTTTTTTTAATTTCAGAGTGTTACCTTTTCGTGTTTATATTATTGAATATATGTGATGTTTGCGTATCATTTAAACAGATACGTTACTATTCATTGGCTTTGCACTGGAGTAAGAGATCTTAAAGATACATCAAATTTGTATCATCCTGCTTAATTTGTCAGCATTACAGAATTAAATTAGTGTTACTACATGGTATATTATTGCTTCAATTAATATCTATGATAAAAGAAAGAGAAAGGGTCGGTAAATGTGCAGGTACTCTAATGCCGAAACATTGTTAGAGAATTTTTAATTGCATGACTATTCAGGCAAATTCACATTCATTCTATCACACTGTTCCTAAAATACACTGTTCCTAAAATATTAACTTTTTGAAGTAACGTATCTGTTCTTCAGAAAAATTTAAGTCTATAGTGACTTTATTTCATAGTACATACCAACTCTAATATAAAAGCTAAGACATTCTAGTATGTTTTCAAAGCTATACATGGATTGAACTACAAAACAAAGTGGTTTATAATGACTCTGTGACAAGTTTATATTTTTACATATCCAACTTTCTGATCTGCCTGTTTAGTGTAAAAATAATGTATAACTTGTGGTAAAAAATATGTTCCTCAGCCTGGACTCAAACACAGGGTCTCTGGCTTACCGTGGTAGTGCTCTTACCTCTGAGCTATCAAGGTCACATGGTTGGCAATTTATTATTCATCATTTAACTACATACCCGGTAACATAAACTCTACTATTATGAAATTCCTAAAACTTCTTGTACTATTAATATTTATGCCATTATGGCATAGTTAAATTATAATTGTCAGTCAGAGCATTTTATAAGGCTGGCATAACGACGTATATGATGACTACGCGCAAGAGCAACATTATTTTCGGCTCCGAGCCCAGGGGCCCTCAGTGGGGTCACAAGGTCAAATACACTAAAAATTCAATTACACTGTCATTTTTCCATATTTTTGCACATAACTTGGTGTATGTAATCGTCTATGAAAGATAAACAACATATCAAACGATTCTATTATTTCGAACTCGGACATCTACCCGGGGGGCCCCAAGGTGGGTCGAGCTGTGTGGGGGGGATTTTTATGCCCCCGAAAGGGTTTCATGGGCATATAGTAATCGCACCATCTGTCTGTCAGTCAGTCCAAGTTTGTGTCAGGACCGTAACGTCACAACCCCATTAGGGATTTTTAAATAACTTGGCACAAGTGATCACCATAACAAGACGATGTGTCTTGCGTAAAACCCAGGTCCGTACCTCAAAGGTCAAGGTCACACTTGCAGTTCATAGATCAAAATTTCCGCCCATCACTCATAGATCAAAATTTCCGTCCATCAGTCCGCAGTTTGTGTCCGGACCGTAAAGTCACAACCCCTGCAGGGATTTTTAAATAACTTGGCACAAGTGATCAACATAACAAGACGATGTGTCGCGTGCAATACCCAGGTCCGTACCTCAAAGTTCAAGGTCACACTTGCAGTTCATAGGTCAAAAACAGGTACGCAATTTCGTGTCTGGACCGTAACGTCACAACCCCTGCAGGGATTTTTAAATAACTTGGCACAATTCATCACCATAACAAGATAATATGTTGCGCACAATACCAGGGTCCGTACCTCAAAGGTCAAGGTCACACTTGCAGTTCATAGGTCAAACACATGTACGCATTTTCTTGTCCGGACCGTAACGTCACAACCCCTGCAGGGATTTTTAAAAAGGCACAAGTGATCACCATAGCAAGACTATGTGTTACGCGCAAAACCCAGGTCCGTACCTCAACGGTCAAGGTCACACTTGCAGTTCATAGGTCAAAAACAGGTATGCAATTTCGTGTCTGGACCGTAACGTCACAACCCCTGCAGGGATTTTTAAAGTGATCACCATAGAATGTTCTTTAACGGCTCATCAACACAGTACATGTTATTTAGAGCCACCCAGAGAGAGGGGAAGGATACATAGGAATCCGGGAACCTGCCCTACTCTTTAATATTATCGAATAGATTCCTATGGTTCTTTAACGTGCTCGGAGGATAGACCGATACACGGGACCGCCCGGTTTACGTCCCCATCCCAACGGTCGAGGCTAGGGAAAAGTGTCTTGCCCAAGAACACATCGTTGGAACTCAGTGGCACCACAGAGGATTGAACCCGGGGCCTCTGGTTACAAATCCGCCGCGCTACCGACTGCGCCATGCCAGCCCTCGATCACCATAACAAGACGATGTGTCGCGCGCAAAACACAGGTCATCAAGTCCCACTCGGAGGTCAAAAGTCAAATCTTGTCCGATCAATAACTCTGGCATTCATGGACGGATTTTCAAATAAAACTTGGCACAAGTGCTCAACACAACAAGACGATGGAAGATTAACAACATATCAAACGATTTTATTATTTCGAACTCGAACGTCTGCCTGGGGCCCGGGGTGGTGGAAGTGTGGCGAGGGAATTTGGGACATTTTTTTTTGTAATGTCTCAAACGAAACATGAATTGATGATGATGGTGGTGGGGAAGGATAACAGAGCGTCAATTATTTTTATACCCATGTTTTTAAAAAAAGCAGGGTATATTAAAATCGCCTCTGTTTGTCCATCTGTCCATCGGTTACCGCATGACGGCGTTCAAGAGCCACATTATTTTTGCAGGGGCCCTGCTGGGGTGGTCAAAAGATCAATTACACTAAAAATTCAATTACACTGTCATTTTTCCATGTTTGTGCACATAACTTGGTGTATGTAATCGTCTATGAGAGATAAACAACATATGAAATGATTTTATTATTTCCAACTCGTACATCTGCCCATAGGCCCAAGGTGGGTGGGGTGGAAGTGGGGATCTGGCGTTTTTTGTTTTTTTTGTAATTATGTTTCAAATTAAACAATATGATGATGGCTCTGCACCCAGGGCCCTCAATGGGTCAAAAGGTTAATTACACAAACAAATCAATTACACTATAATTTTTCTATATTTTTGCACATAACTTGGTGGTGTATGTAATTGTCTATGAAAGGTAATATGAAAGGTAAACAACATATCAAACGATTTTATTATTTCGAACTCGGACGTCTGTTGTTTTTTAGCTCTACTGGCCGAAGACCAGCAGGGCTTATGGGATTCCGAGTTGTCCGTCGCCAGTCCATCGCCCGTCGTTAACTTTTGTCTCGTTAAGACGATAGGGCCTTCATTTTTCATCTGATCTTTACCAAACTGTAAATATCACTGAAAGCTCGGAGTTATGGCCCTTGATTTAGTTAAAAATGCTATATTGCTATATTTTGCCTCAAGACGATAGGGCCTTCATTTTTCATCCTATCGTTACCAAACTTTACCACATTGTTAATTTCAATGAAAGCTTGGACAAGTTCGAAAACCAGCCAGATAGGACCAGTAACAGCGGAGTTATGGTCCTTAATTAGTTAAAAATGCTATATTGCTATATTTTGCCTCGTTCGGACGATAGGGCCTTCATTTCTCATCCTATCTTTACCAAACTTTACCACATTGTTAATATCATTGAAAGCTCGGCCAAATTCGAAAAACCAGCCATATCGGACTAGTAACAACGGAGTTACGCTATGGCCCTTGATTTAGTTAAAGGGACACTGTCTGTAACTTTTAGCTTATAATACACACACTAATTATGTTCGCAAACATTACACACCAAACATTACTGAATATTTACTAATTAAAGCAGGATTGTTTGACGGAATTCAATCGCGATACAAAAAAAAGAGAAACCATTTCGGGCGTTTGAACTCGCAACCCAAACTAAAATTACACTCGCGGTAATAATAGTGAGCGTAAAGTGGTCGACCTAGCTCCCGACTGAGCTAAGCGGGCTATACATATTACGCTCTTAATACTATGGTGAAAACCTAATGCACTAATGGAAGTCACGTGATCGCAGAAAAGGTAAATACGGTGGGTCCCACTTTATTTACAAATAATAATTTAAGCTTTTTTTTTCAAACTCACGAATGTATTACTACAGACTTCTTAGTGTCTATGCTCATGTTTTCATGTATATATTTCACTGAATAAAAGTCAGACAGTTATTTGGTTATGCTCAATATCTGCTTACTTACGGACAGTGTCCCTTTAAAAATGCTATATTTTCCCTCGTTGAGACGATAGGGGCTTCATTGTTCATCCAATCTTTACCAAACTTTATCAGGTTGTTAATGTCGTTGAAAGCTCGAACAAGTTCGAAAACCAGCCATATCGGACCAGTAACAGCGGAGTTATGGCCCTTGATTTAGTTCAAAATGCTATATTTTGCCTCGTTAAGATGATAGGGCCTTCTTTTTTCATCCGATCTTTACCAAACTTTATCAGATTGTTAATGGCAATGAAAGCTCGGTCAAGTCGAAAACCAGCCATATAGGACCAGTAACAGCGGAGTTATGACCCTTGATGTTGGTTAAAAATGCTATAATTTGCCTCGTCATACTATAGGGCCTTCATTTTGCATCTGATCTTTACCAAACTTTACCAGAGTTTATGACTTTATTTTTATATTATTATTATTTATTTATTTTCATTTTTTTTTTATTTATTTTTTTAATTTTAATTAATTTATTTTTAATATATTTATTTTTTATTTTTATATTTTTTTAGCTCTATGTTGGACCAGTCGGACCAGTAACAGAGGAGTTATGGCTCTTGATTTAGTTAAAAATGCTATATTTTGCCTCATTATTACGGTAGGGCCTTCATTTTTCATCTGATCTTTACCAAACTTTACCAGATTCTTTAGTTATGGCCCTTGATTTAGTTAAAAACCTGTTTTTTGCCCAAAACTTTCAAAAAAAACGTAAATGGCAGTCACTCGCTTCATTGATGTTATAAAAGCCATGTTAGCCAGTAGAGCGTCCACATGCCCTCTTGGGCCTCTTGTTTTAATTATGTCTGAAATGAAACATTATGATGATGGTATTACACTGTATACATTTGTTTTCTCCTACTTCCTGGGGGAAGGGGCATCAAATACACTAATAATTCATTTAAAGTTATTTGTCCATACTTTTGCACATTAGTTGGTATAGTAGTCATCTATGGAAGAGATACACAGCATGTCAAATGATTTATTATTTAAAACTAAGGTCATCTTCCTTTCGGGTTGGAGGAGGTGAGTGGTGGGGGGAGGGTATCAGAGGGTAATTTTTTATTTTTTTAATTATGTCTCAAACAACATTTTGATGAAGAGATAACAGTGTACAATGTTGTTCTCCTGTATGTGTGTATGTGGTGGCGGGTGGGGGTGGCCTGTGTGAGGAAAAGGTGGGTATTTGCGAGGGCGCGCCATCGAATTTGTTCAAGTAGTATAGTTAGTTTTAGTTAGGCCATCCTTAAAAATTCATTTGTTTGCTGTTTTCCGACCCAGGATTTTATAAGTGGGTAGGTAGGTAGGTGAATTTTTTTTTTGTCTGAAGACAGTAAAAACCTTAAGAAATGCAAGAAAACTATACTAAAGATAGTAAAAAAAAAATTGCGTAAGAATTGCTATAAAAAAGTATCGAGTAGGGTCCTTTTTCATAGGTAGGTAGGGAAACGGCAAACCAATAATTTTTTATGATCGGCCTTATTTGCAATTTTTCTACCCTATTCTAGATTGGTTAATTGTATATTTTATGGTTAATTGTATAGTTTCTGTTTTATTCTGATAGGTTTACGATGAGTGGTTACACTGCCTATGACAGAGGAGTGTGATGAATAGATTACTATATGGTTAATTAATAATTTAATTATAATTTCTGTTTTAAACTAAGGTGCAGAATGAGTGGTTATATGGCCTGCGTCAGAGGAGTGTGATGTATAGTATATGGTTAACCCATTTCATTCGGGATACCGATCCATCAGTACCTAGCCTTTCTATTCGGGATACCGATCTATGGGTATTTATTTCTGTTGAAAACGGTCTCCCATAGAAACGTGTATGAATAGAACAGAATAGAATAGTTATATTAAACTAATTATGGGCCATTTCTGACATAACAATCACATTATAACAAGCAAGGTTTTAAGCAAGCGTAAAATAGCTGCCAAGAGACGTGATGACACAGGTGGTAAAACAATATTGAAAACAATAAATTTTGTCATGGAGACATAAACACACGGTGACACCACAACCGTTTTTTTTTACATTCTTTCCGATTTTTACCAAGCATTTTTAATCTAATGTGGGCGACTTCGCTTCTTTCTGTTCAAATACCTTGACATGCCTTACATATTGATTACAATTCACCCTTTAACACGACGTGCTAGAAGTACACATCAGCACAGAAATATCAGAAATACAATTGTTCACATGTAAGGGACACTGTTCACTGTTACCATGTATATTTATAAGATTGCGTTATCAAAGTAAAAAATATAAAGGAACTGTTTCTACCTTACCATTAGCAATAATGAAAACATAATATTAAATAAATGAAAATTTAAAAAAAAGGAAATCAGCAGGCTTGAACCCTCCCTTCCCCGGCACTAACATGACGCCTTAGTTCGGCCAGTGAATGTTTCATCGCTAATACATATAATAATAATGACTACATGTTACATTTCAGTAGACTGGTTTACGAAAACGTCATTTCAGCAAGTGAAACGGTAACCTTTCAGCATTACAAAATATGTGTTTATACCATTTAAGTTTTTCAGATGAGTTCTCTAGGAATTCAAGCTGTAAAGCATGCTTATAGCCACTTTCACGAGTCACAGTCTGTTTACCATGGACAGATATAAAACCCATGACTTTGGCAGCTGAATAATATCATAACCTGTAAACAAGACATATACATGAAATATATATATATATATATATATATACATAATGAGAATTTTAAACGGTAGAGTGTTTGGTGACGTGTTTGGTAATTTCACATGTTTTACGCCAAATGGCACAAGTCTTGTTGACTATGTTATAGCTTCTGAGGGTATAGTAAATCCGATTTTTTATTTTCATGTGTGTATCTTTCTACCGACTCTGTCCGACTGTCATTCTAAGTTAGAATGGGAAATAAAGGCTACTTTCAACCTGTATAACAATTCAGCTGTCATTTATACTCAAAAAAACATGTCCAAATTATATTTGGAATGATGGCTTGGACTGCTTATTTCAATCTGCACTCCAGTCTGAAGATATTCAGTTAAGTTTATCAAAATTATTAACGGTAAGCAATTTGATCTCTCAAAGTGATATCAACATTGCCTCAAATGCCCTTAATGATATTATTATCACTGCTGCTAATAGGTCTTTAAAAAATCTTAAACTGACTGATAGGAAGAAAACAAAGAATAAAAAATGGTTTGATATGGACCTAAGATTAGCTCGGAAACGGCTTCTTAACTATAGCAAAGTGTATTTTAAGTCTCCTACAGATCCAGCTGTAAAGGGACATTTCTACAAACTCAATCGTTTATACTCGAAACTCAGAAAGGCTAAGTACAGACAATACAACAAATCAATCTAAGAGCAGCTGGATACCCTCAATAAAGATAATCCTAAATTATATTGGAAGTTAATTAATGATCTGCAATGTAAAACAAAAGACAATGTCAGTGCTAACATTGAATCATCTGACTGGCTGTCTCATTTTCAGTCTTTAAATAAACTAGATAATCAATCTGAGCCAATGTTGGCTGCACTCCAGCAACAACTCAAGCAACTAGAAGAAATAAAATGCTTCAACGAACTTGATATGTCAATTAGTAGGGCTGATATCTCGAAAGCTATCTCTAAACTTAAATGTAACAAATCGCCTGGACTGGACAATATTTCAAATCAGATGATTAAATCTGGTCGATGCATTTAATATAAGATATTCAATGCATGTCTTGGTAATGGAATCTACCCTGATAAATGGGCTTGTGGATTTTTAACTCCTATCTATAAAAATGATGATGCTGACAATCCAAGTAACTATATATATATATACAGTATATAATATAATATTTCTGTGTTGTTTTGGTCAATTCTTACACGTATAGCTATGTTGCCCCCCTTCCACCCTACCCCCACTCCGCCTCCCCCCTCCCACTTCCCACCTCCCCAACTCAAACACTTTTTTTTTTTATGCCCCCAAAGGGTGGCATATAGTAGTCGCACTGTCTTCCGTTCAACTCTGACAATAATGGAAGGATTTTCAAATAACTTCGCACAATTGCTCACCACAACAAGAATACGTGTCTTGCATAAAATCCAGGTCCGTGGCTCCAAGGTCACACTTAGAGGTCAAAGGTTGTCCGTTCGTCTGTACAATCGTATTCGCTTCATAACTCTGACAATAATGGACGGATTTTCAAATAGCTTTGCACAATTGCTCACCACAACAAGACGACGTGTCACGCACAAAATTCAGGTCCGTGGCCCCAAGGTCAAGGTCACACTTAGAGGTCAAAGGTTGTCCGTTCGTCTGTACAATCGTGTCCGCTTCATAACTCTGACAGTAATGGACGGATTTTCAAGTAACTATGCACAATTGCTCACCACAACAAGACGACGTGTCGCGCACAAAATCCAGGTCCGTGCTCCAAGATCAAGGTCACACTTAGAGGTCAAAGGTCAAAATAAAATGCTTTCGTGTCCTGTTAACTCTGACATTCATGGACAGATTTTCAAATAACTTCGCACAATTGCTCACCACAACTAGACGACGTGGACAAAACCCAGGTCCGTGGCTCCAAGGTCAAGGTCACACTTAGAGGTGAAAAGTCAAGACAAAGTGCTTTCGGGTCCGGTTAATACATCTGACATTCATGGACAGATTTTCAAATAACTTGGCACAATTGCTCACCACAACTAGACGACGTGTCGTGCACAAAACCCAGGTCCATGGCTCCAAGGTCAAGGTCACATTTAGAGGTCAAAGGTCAAATTGTGTCCAGTCAGTAACTCTGGCATTCCTGGACGGATATTCAAATAACTTGGCACAAGTGCTCAGCACAACCAGACGACATGTCGCGCACAAAATCCAGGTCCGTCGCTCCAAGGTCAAGGTCACACTTAGAGGTCAAAGGTCAAATCATGTCCGGTCAATAACTGGCATTTCTTGACGGATTTTGAATTAACTTGGCACAAGTGCTCACCACAACAACATGATGTGTCGCGCACAAAATCCAGGTCCGCACAAAATCCAGGTCCGTGGCTCCAAGGTCAAGGTTACACATAGGTCAAAGGTCAAATCGTGTCCGGTTAATAACTCTGGCATTCCTGGACGGATTTTCAAATGCTCACCACAATAAGACGATGTGTCGAGCACAAATCCAGGTCTGTGGCCCAAAGGTCAAGGTCACACTTAGAGGTCAAATTGTTCGAGACAATAACTCCGGACGGATTTTCAAATAACTTGTTTTAATTAATTTTTTTCATTAATTTTTTTTTATTTAATTTTTATTCTTTGACTTTTTATTTGATTTTTTTTTTTTTTAATTTTTTTTTTAAATATTTTTTTGGATTTTTTTTTTTGGATTTTTTTTTTGATTTTTTAATAATGTATATATTTTTGGTTGAATAATATTATTTTTTTTTAAATAATTTTTTTTTTTTTTTAATAATTTTAATATTATTATATTTTTTTTAATATATATTTTTTTAATTCTTTAATTGAATTGTTTTTGTTTATTTCTTTTTATAAGCGATTTAAATATTCAATAAGAGCCGGCCGCCGGCCACTACCAGAAGACATGTCGCACTCCATCACTCCAAGGTCAAGGTCACACTTACAGGTCAAATGTCACTTCGGGGGCATTTGTCACTTACTGTGACATTTCTTGTTTTACATATTTCTGTGTTGTTATAGTCAATTCTTACACATATAACTATGTTTTCTCCCCTCCCCCCAACCACCCCCCCCCCACCCCCCCCCTGCACCCGCCTCCCCCACCCCCACGCTCGAAACTTTTTTTTTTTTTTTTTTTTTACATATTTCGGTGTTGTTTTGGTCAATTCTTACACATATAGCTATGTTGCCCCACCCCACACTCAATTTTTTTTTTACATATCTCTGTGTTGTTTTGTTTTATCACTTGATCGATATGTTTCGCCCCCACCCACTAACCATCCCACCACCCCATCTCACCACCACCCGAATGTGTTTTTTGTTTGTTTGTGTTTTGCATATATCTGTGTTGTTCTGTTTTATTAATTTATCAATATGTTTCGCCCCCACCCACCAACCATCCCATCATCACCTTTTTCCTTCTTTTTTTTACATATGTCTGTGTTGTTTTATCAAATCTACACCTATATCACTGATGCGACCCCGCCCTGCCCCACATTGGTTTATGGGCTCCCCTCACATGGAGGACAGGGGGAGGGGAATTGTTTTCATTTTATCTTCCATTATTTGGATATTAAACTTTTAATTTGAACGCAATCATTTACATATAAAACAATTTAGATTAAATTCAGATACACAGATGAAATATCAATAAAAAAACTAAAATGAGGCCACAATAAAAATTGCCAGATATCCCCTTCCTCCCCGAGTTGCCTTTCGACCACAACTTTCTTTAAAATGACAGCAATTTTTGGATTAAAAATGATAAAAATAAAACAATAAAATTTCACACCCTGCCCCAAATGTTACTATAATTTGTATGAGATTCTAACAATAATTTTATATCAACCCGACTTTCTATACCCGCCCCGCCCCCAACCCCACTCCCACATTGATTTTAAGCCATGTTTTCTGATGGTATATACTGGCTATATAATTCATTATTCTCTGAACAATCTATTGTCGAGTTGCACTGTTCTCCGACAGATCTTGTTATTCTTATTGTATTATTATTATTGTATTCACATCACAGGTTGAAGGAACGTGTTGGGACTGAAAACAGCGTTTATGTTCTCTTACATGGGGTTAGAATTTGGGTAGGATTGTTTTTGGTGTAGTTTTTCATTTATTTGATATGTTTTATGTTCTCTTACATGGGGTTAGAATTTGGGTATGATTGTTTTCAGATTTTTTTTCTTCAATTTTTGTATTTTCAGTCCCAACCTGTGATTCACATTGTTTAATTGATAAATTGACAGGTTGTATGATGCCCATTATGCCCCACAATGCCCCTTGTGGGCCCTTATTGGTACTAAAGCACTATTCTATTCTATTCTATTTTTTATACACTCTGACGTCACTTCTTTCTGTGCACGGAAGTGAAATTTTACTAGCGCATGCGTGTCATTTCCACATCTTTTAAAATTGAAAAAATCTTGAAAAAAAGTAGTTTTTACTCGTTTTTTCGAAGATTTCTTTTTGATTTGAACAAAATGGCGGAGATCCAAGAAGCACTCAGCGACGGGAGCGATATTGATGTGGGGGATTTGTCAGATATAAATGATTCCGACGTAGAAAGTGACGATTCAGCCGAGGAAAACATCGGAGATCGTCAACCAAGGAATCAGTTCGAATTTCCCGACTATCAGGGATTTTTCGATGATGATTGGGACTCTGATGATTCGGATATCTCGGAATTCGAAGGTTTTCAAGGTGGATGGGTTCAGGATAACTTTGAACGTCGCCAGACACGGCCGTATACAGGGGAGGGGGGTGCAAAAGTTCAGCACCCAGAGGAAGCTTTTCCCCATGATTATTTTGGTTTGATCTGGGGTGATGATCTATGGGATTATTTGGTTACTGAAACCAACCGATATGCCACCCAGGAAAGGACGAGAAATCCCCCATCCCTGTTTGCACCAGAATGGTCCCCTGTTGATGTTCCCTGCATGAAGGCATTCCTTGGCTTATGTTTTCTGATGGGGATTATGAGATTGCCCAGCAGAAATGACTACTGGCGGGTGAAGAATCGTCTTTTACAGACCACCTTCAACTCGATCATGCCACGTGACCGATTCAACCTAATTTGGCGGTACTTGCACCTACACAACAATGAAGCACCACCACCATCTACCCCAGACAAGCTGCAGAAAATACGCTGGTTTATAGACTACCTCAATGTTAAGTTTCCTGAGATGTACACTCCTTATGGTGATGTTACTGTTGATGAGTCCAAGGTGAAGTTCAAGGGACGTCTTGCATTTCGTCAATACTTGCCAGCAAAACCGATCAAGTGGGGAGTAAAGATTTGGACCCTTGCTGAAAGCACCACTGGATATCTTCATAAGTTTCAAATTTACACTGGAAAGGAGGGTAACCAGGAGAAGGGGCTGTCCCACAGGGTAGTTATAGACTTGCTACAACATCTTCAGGATAAAAACATCCGTGTATTTATGAACAACTTCTATACCGGCACGGACCTTTTCCTGGAGCTCACAATGCGCAATATTTATGCCTGTGGGACCATTCGTGCCAACCGTAGGGGCCTGCCAGTTGACCTGTTGCCAAAGAATATTCGTTTGGACAAACACGAGTTCCGCTTGGCCCAGCACAACGACCAGACATACTGCATTTGGCAAGACACCAAGCCACACCTCGTTCTGTCAAATTTCCATGACCCAGCCGAACTTGGAATTGTCAACCGCCGGTCTGGAAATGCTAGACAAAGACAGGTGAAAGTACCAAAGATGCTCCAGGACTACCAAAAACACATGAAAGGAGTTGACCTTTGTGATCAGATGTTAGGCTACTATATGCTGCACCACAGATCACGGAAATGGTGGAGGCGCATCTTTTTTTACTTCATGATGGCTAGTGCACACAACTCGTACATTCTTGCCAAGGACAGCAACCCAGAAGTTGTACTCATGGAATGGCCATCATTCCAAGACTACATTGAGGACTTAGCTGAGGGACTCATTGGTGATTTCAAAGCAAAACGTGAGGCGCCAAACCACAATGAAGCACGCCAAGCGAGACGTCACGACATCACGAAAATGTACGAGAAGGCAAAAGTGTGCGCCGAATGCAGGGTCACTGTACCTCGTGGAGTGAGGGCAGGTACATCACAGTTTGGTTGTGAGCAGTGCAATGTACCTGTGCATCAGGGTTGTGTAGCTCAACACATAACCAGAGCCAACAACTTGTAAATAGTGAAAAGTACAAAAAACGACAAAAAAAACACAAAAAAAACATGCAAACATACAAAATATAACTTTTAAGTCCGTGTAAATGGATGTAAATACTCTTTATTATGGTGTAAATAGGACAGTTGAACTCTTGGTTACAATTTTGTGTTATTTATTTGAATAAGAATCAACTTCTTTGCTTCAATGAACATTCGGGTAAATCTGTCTCCGAAACCAGTTCTGAAATGGAAAAATATATTTATGTGACCAAGTTTATAAAAAAACTGTAACTTTTGAAGTACTCAATGGATTATAAAGATTCTTACACTTCTGGCAAGGCTTGAAATTCTCTCCAATCTGCTCGCTGGGTTACAAGAGCAAATGTCGATATATCATACAGAAATGTTCAACTGAAAGTGAGGTAGGACATATTTTTATGACCCATTTTGTATCTTTTAAGCCTTACATAAATTCAGTGATGTTGGAAAAATATTGATTACATGGTCGTTTTCATAAATCACATAACAAAACTATATATCATTTTGTAGGTATTGAAATTCCTGACACAATGATATAAGTTAACAAGCAATATTCATGCAAAAATTTGTGCAATTTAAAAACAAACAAAGGTAAACAGAAAAGTGTTTGTTTCCGCTAACCCGACCGACCCTGTTATTTAGCCGTCGACCCTAACTTTTTTATTGCAAAAATAAATAAATATATATATAAATAAATAAATTTAATAAAGAGTTGAACCCATGAACCAAGGTTTCTTATGGAGAAAAAACAAAAAAATGCCTCCACAGGGTTCTGGAAATATTTTGAAAATCCACTTGCACTGGGCAAGTGGATTTTTAAAAGTCACTTGCCCTGCTCATAATGTCACTTGCCCCACATTTAAGAACACTTAATTGCCCCAAAAATTGGCGCTGTACCATTATTTGTGTTAAACGGGACGGACCGCCACATAATTTGGACCATTATACCTAGAAAAGGAAGGGAGAATGTATTTTAGGCCTAATAAAAAAACATGTGTGTTTCCGGTTTCCCGACCGACCCTACTTTATCACCGCCGACCCTAAATATTTTTAGCGAAAAAAAAAAAAAAAAAAAATTATTTTTTATTCAAATGATAATTTTATTAGCCAGAGTTGTTAAGCATCTAATCTGGATTGCAAAGGGTATCAAAAAGTTGCCTTAGTACAAAAATAGCATAATATATGCGAACAATATATATAAAAAAAATATCTAAAAAAACAACTTTTTCCTACCTACCTACCTACCCTAACTTTTTGACAGGGTGAAACCAGAAACACACAAGTTTTTTTTTTAGGCCTTATGAATTAGTTAATACATTGTATTTATTCATATAAAAAATAAAATTGTTGCATTTTCTTCTTTTGTGTCTATTACATATTTGTGTTATTTAAATCAAAAATGATGAGACAGTATACAAACTCATTTTATTCCGCCCTCCCACCCCACAAATCACCACACTCACAACCCTATCATTTTTGATGACCATCCAAAAAAAATGCTTGTCAGCTAGTGTATGGAACTTTTAATATGTCACAGTGTGTACAACTATCCAGTTGACAGAAAAAAAGAAGCTATTGTATTCCTTTAAATGTGCGACAAACAAGGAAACAAGACAAAAAACGTTATGAAAAAGAGTCACTTGGGCCCCCAATTTCTGCAACCATGGTAAGGTTTCTACGGCTTTATATTTTAACTAACGGGAATTAGATGAAAGCAAGAGGCATGAAAAGGGATTCCCTTACTAGGGTTTCCTAGGAATTGTTTAAGAAGTAGTAACAGCGAAAGTTCAGAACTCGAGAAAAACTTTTCGTGATTATTCCGAAATCGCGAAAACCCATGACATGCGCATATCGCTAAGTTACGTAACTTATTTGTGTAGTATGCACTTCCATATACGTTTAATTACGGACTATATCAATGAAATACACCAAATACCTCATAAAAGTGGATTGATAAGCGGGTGCTTCGAGTAAAAGAAACGTATTTTCGTTACGAAACAATCTTCGGCAAAATTATCTAAACAAAAACATAACGTCACGTGGGTCTGTCAATCATTATTACCTCTACTGGCCAAGGGCCAGCAGAGCTTATGGGATGGTGTGTTGTCTGTCATCCGTCTGTCTGTCTGTCGTCCGTTAACTTTTCTTCAAACGACTTCTCCTCAGAAACCGCTTGGCTAATTTTGACCAAACTTCACGTGGATGATCCTTAGATGAATGCTTTTTAGAGTTGTTAAAATTAGGTCAGCGCTACATCCAAGATGGCTGCCATTGCCATATATGGTCAAAACCTTAAAAAATCTTCTTCTCCAGAACCGCTGGACAGATTTCAAGAGTTTTTCTTTTAAAATGATCGCCAACGCCTAGACTATCACGTTTGTTCAAATAAAGTCCCCGGGGTCAAAAATGTCCGTGCCCAGGGGTCCAAAGTTTGTATATTGAGGTTTTGCATGTTTTTCATATAGACATATAGGAAAAAACTTTAAAAAATCTTCTTCTCTTAAACCACAAGGCACAGAGCGCTCATGTATTACATGTAGCATCAGCTTATGGTCCTCTACTAAGTTTGTTCAAATGGTGACCCTGGGGTCAAATTTGTCCCCACCCCGGTGGTCACAGTTTTACATAGACTTATATAGAATTTTTAGCTCTACTGGCCCCTTATGGGATGGTGTGTTGTCCGTCTTCCGTCGTCCGTCCGTTAACTTTTCTTCAAATGACTTCTCCTCAGAAACCGCTTGGCTAATTTTGACCAAACTTCACTTGGATGATCCTTAGATAAATGCTTTTTAGATTTGTTAAAATTAGGTCAGCGCTACATCCAAGATGGCTGCCATTACCATATATGGTCAAAACCTTAAAAAATCTTCTCCAGAACTGCTGGA
Organism: Cyrtodaria siliqua; assembly: GCA_037043455.1. Taxonomy (NCBI): domain Eukaryota; kingdom Metazoa; phylum Mollusca; class Bivalvia; order Adapedonta; family Hiatellidae; genus Cyrtodaria; species Cyrtodaria siliqua. Next base: position 21,764 of record JAWPHD010017336.1, on the reverse strand, counting down.
CAGATTTCAACAGTTTTTCTTTTAAAATGATCGCCAACGCCTAGACTATCAAGTTTGTTCAAATAAAGTCCCCGAAGTCAAAAATGTCCATGCCCCGGGGGTCCAAAGTTTGTATATTGAGGTTTTGCATGTTTTTCATATAGACATATAGGAAAAAACTTTAAAAAATCTTCTTCTCTGAAACCACAAGGCACAGAACGCTCATGTATTACATGTAGCATCAACTTATGGTCCTCTACTAAGTTTGTTCAAATGGTGACCCTGGGGTCAAATTTGTTCCCGCCCCGGGGGTCACAGTTTTACATAGACTTATATAGGATTTTTTTTTTAAAAACCTTCTTCTCGGAAACTACAACAGCCAGAGGTTTGATATTTTGCATTTACTATAAGCTTGTGGTCCTCTACCAAGTTTGTTCAAATGCTGACCCAGGGGTCACATTTGGCCCCACCCCAGGGGTCACAGTTTTACATAGGCTTGTATAGGGAAAATCTGAAAAGTTCTTCTTCTCTGGAACCACATGGCACAGAGCTCTATGTATTACATGTAGCATCAGCTTATGGTTCTCTACTAAGTTTGTTCAAATGGTGACCCTGGGGTCAAATTTGTCCCCGCCCCGAGGGTCACAGTTTTACATAAACTTATACAGGATTTTTTTTTAAAAAATCTTCTCGGAAACTACAAGAGCCAGAGGTTTGATATTTTACATTTATTATAAGCTTATGGTCCTTTACCAAGTTTGTTCAAATGGTGACCCTGGGGTCACATTGGGATCCCGCCCCAAGGGTCACATGTTTTACATAGACATGTATAGGGAAAAACTTAAAAAATCTTCTTCTCTGAAACTGCAAGAGCCAGAGGTTTAATATTTTGCTGTTGCTATAAGCTTATGGTCCTTTACCAATTTTGTTCAAATGCTGACCCTGGGGTCACATCTGGCCCCGCCCCGGGGGTCACAGTTTTACATCAATGCTTGTTTTAAATTTCTTTATTTTTAATTTTTTTTATTATTATTATTATTATATTTTTTTTTTATATATTTTTTTTTTTTTTTTTTTTTTTTTTTTTTAATTTTTTTTTTTTTTAATTTTTTTAATTTTTTTTATTATCTCTACTGGCCAACTTGGAAAACCAGTCAGATCGGACCAGTAATGACGGAGTTATTGCTCTTGATATAGTTAAAAATGCTATATTTTGCCTCTTTAAGACGATAGTCACTCGCTTCAATGATGTCATAAGAGCCATATTAGCCAGTAGAACGTCCACAGGCCCTCTTGGGCCTCTTGTTTTTTTAAAAATCTTCTTCTCGGAAACGACAACAGCCAGAGTTTGATATTTTGCATTTACTATAAGCTTATGGTCCTTTACCAAGTTTGTTCAAATGTTTATTATGAGGTTAATCACATTTGAAATTGCCGAAATTGACTGGAATTTGCCGAAAATGACGGCGACTCAGATTTCGCCCCACATGAATAAAAAAGCGACCCCTGCTACCCTATTTTTTTTGAAGCCGTTTAATAGCGGAAACAAACCTTTTTTTTTTGGCCTAATCTTCTGCTGCAGCAAAACCTGTGAAAATGGTCAGATATTCAGGAGTTCTATCAAATTAGGTTCCAGAATGAAATAGGGGTGCCCGTGGCCGAGTGGTTAACGTCTCTGACTTGAAATCACTTGCCCCTCACCGCTGTAGGTTCGATCCCTCAGTGGCCTAGGAATCTTTATGTGAGGAAGCTATCCAGCTGGCTTGCGGAACGTCGGTGGTTCTACCCAGGTGCCCGCCTGTGCACGAAAATTGCCCGGAGGGGCACCTGGGGTCTTCCTCCACCAATGGAAGCTGGAAAGTTGCCATATGACCTTAGCTGTTGGTGCGACTATAAAATCCAATTCAATCAATCAATATCTTTGTTACTTAAATCATAAAATGATGAGACAGTATACAAACTCATTTTATTCCGCCCTCCCACCCCACCAATCACCACACACACAACCCCATCATTTTTGATGACCATCAAAAAAATGCATGGCAGCTAGTGTATGGAACTTTTAATGTCACAGTGTGTACAATTAAACAGTGTCAGAAAAAAAAGAAGCTATTGTATTCATTTAAATGTGCGACAAGCAAAGAAACAAGACAAAAACGTTTTTAAAAATATTCACTTGGCCCCCAATTTTTGCAACCATGGTAACGTTCCTACGGCTTTGTATTTTAACTAAAGGGAATTAGATGAAAGCAAGAGGCATGAATAGGGGTTCCCTAGGAATTGTTTAAGAAGTAGTAGCAGTAACCTTATTATAAACCTCAAAAGCGAAAGTTCAGAACTTGAGAATTGTTCTGAAATCGCGAAAACCCATGACATGCGTATATCGCTAATTATGCAACTTATTTGTGTAGTATGCACTTCCATATACATTTAATTACAGACTGTATCAATGAAATACACCAAATACCTCATAAATGCGCATTGATAAACGAGTGCTTCGAGTAAAAGAAATGAAACATCACGTGGGTCTGTCTGTCAATCATTATTTTGACACATTGAATTTACAAATTAAGAAAGAGTTTTCTGATTTGATTGGTGACGTTCAGAGATTATTTGGAAACAATTTCTTAAAGTAGCTGTTTATGGTTGGAAGGTCACGGACATAATTGCCGCAATTTCATTGGCCGATGGACACACGTCTGACGGTCGTGTCAGGATAAATTGTGATACGGTGTTGTTTTCAAACGGTGTGAAATGCGCGTGTGGGTTAATTAGTTGTTTATTGAAATAATGCCACAAATTAAGCTGCCTGGGGCGAGATTTTTGATTGTATCGAAAGTTGTTTGATCTTATTAACAATCGCTAGCGGCGAAAAACAGCGGCCAGTTTTATTCAGTTATCAAATTGAAATTCTGATATGGCTAGTTTGCCACTTGATTTGTTCTGGAATGGAAATGTCCGTCGGGCAAGTGGCGGGCAACCAGATTTGCGAAGGTCACTTGCCCGCACCCAAAATCCACTTGCCCGGGGCGTCGGGCAACCGTATTTCCGGAACCCTGTGATGTATAGTATATGGTTAATTAATAATTTAATTATATTTTCTGTTTTAATCTCCAGGTTTGTTTTTTTACTATATAATTGACGCCGGATACCGGCGTCTTCCCCTATCTGGGGAACCTACATTTTCCCCCTATTTTTAAAAAATAAATAAAAATCATGGACAAAAAAAACGATAAATCGTCTTCGACGCTTCGCAATTGTTTATCGTAGAACACTTTACGGTTTACCTTTACGACAATGACTAATAACAAGGGAAGTAACTGTTGTGGTTTCCGGTATATTTTGTGAACTTTTCTCAGCGATGTCGCACAACTGGCAAATTTACCGCAAGAAAATCTTTCCCAAAATCGAAAAAATCGCGCGTTTTTCCCCTTCCAAAGGGCCTGGGCGCCTTCCCCTATTTGTAAAAAAACAACCTGATCTCAGATGCATGACGAGTGGTTACACGGCCTGCATTAGAGGTGTGTGATATATAGTACATGTACATGTATATGGTTAATTAATAATTTAATTATATTTTCTGTGTTAATCTCAGGTGCATGATGAGTGGTTACACGGCCTACGTCAGAAGAGTTTGAGGGATGTGAGTAAGACACGCATCCTTAGTAATGCTGACACAGCTCTACTTCTGGCACCGTCTCACCAAAAACTGCCAAAACACTGGACACGTGTCTGTATCAAGGTGGTCAGAAAAAGTACAAACCTTGTACCACAGTAAGTTATCACATGTGTCAGTGGGTAATACTTGTGTCATTCATCACAGTGAAACTCAATCACATCCATTGTCTGCCTTAATATAAAAGTATTGTCAAACTATAACAATTATAACAATTGTAAAATTGTTATCATATATCAAATAATTCACATATACAGGTGTAAAAAAGTTTGTGGATAAGTAAAAAATATGGTTTATAAATTACTTTCAAAATTCTTAATGTAAATCCCCCTCCTCACAAAAATGAAATAAAAATTGAATGATTTTCAAATTGATGGCCAAAACCACACATCCAGCTCCGAGTTGTCTTTAGATAAAACATGGGTTTGGCTTTCATAATTGTAACTGGTAATAACTTTAAATAATAAATGTTTATTTTTCTCCAAATAGACTGCATAATGGACCTCTTTACAATGCCAACCCAATAACGTCATCCATGGAGCATCTAGTCCAGTGTTCCAGGGATAACTTCCGTAATCACTGGGCGTTGGCGCACGTGAAGTACAGTACAGACACAATGGAGTCATTCCAGCCACATCAGGATACGGTAAATACAACAAACATGTACACCTTAGACAGAGCTTTAGTTTCACAGATTTGAAAGTAATAAAGCTGTGCATTCTTTGTTTGATTATTTATATGTATAGAGGATGTATACTGACACTACAATGATATTATAAAAAAAAGTGATATAATAATTACATTAAAACAATGTATATTATCAAAACTCTGTCCATGTGTTCAGGTCATATAATAATGTATATGTGCTGATTAAAGGAATAGGTTTCTTAAAATATGCGTGTTTGAATATCATGAATATGCTTAGAATGAATTATGAGTTGGCAACTCTTAATTCAACGCTCCAGTTTTGGGGTTTAGCCTGGCTGGTTAAAGCCGTTTATATTGTGTCTATAAAGTTTGTATTCTCAAATGTCTATAGAGTTCGGATTCTCAAATTATGTAATAATTATGTATATATATACCTCGTCGTCCGTAGGTTTAAAAACTTGTACATATATTTACATAATTTGACTTGTTGGCAGGATAGCTACTTTAACATGTTTAATTTAAAAAGATAAACATTACTGACCCAAACATATAGAGAATATCATGTTAGTGCCTGATCAAATCCAGTTTATCAGGTGAGGCTGAGAAAAAAAATCTTCTTTTTCATGCCGAACGTGACAGACTGGATATGATCAGGCACAAACATTATATTCTATTTATCATGTTGATTGTTTAAAATCGTTTAATTTACCTTTTTTTTTGTTAAAAAATATCCAGATGTCGTCAAAGATACCCTGACGTCATCAAACGGATGGGATAGGAAAGTAACTGCCGAGATAAGGTTTTTATCTCAGGCACCCCGTTTCTCGGCAGAATTATATAGGTCGACATGATAAATTATAACTCATGACAGGGTGTATATGGCAAAAACTTTTTAGATTTGGTAGGACTAAACTAAAATTATAGTTACACTTTTCATGCTTCATTCTTGTAAAAGCTTTAACATTGTGAAGGATTTGGTGATAATATTACGTAATTCATTAATTGTATTTTATATCCTGTAGCTCACTAGCGTCTTGAGGTCGTGCTTACAAAGATTGAATCCCGGAGTTTATATAAAGCTTCCGGAGGAACGAGATTTCTCTGATTCGTCTCATAGCAACAACACAAATCACCATGACCACCATATTGGCAATAACATCATTCCAACTCTGGCTGTGATAGAGACCAAGTGTGTATTCTTCATCGTACAGCCGTATCTGCGCTGTTGTCTCGGAGATATTGTGGCGTACAGTCCAGCAGTATTTAACACATCCCACGCGAAGTCGTTGTTTGTGCTTTTCCAGATCTTACACGCTATGATTACAGTACATCAGTTGGGCATGTCTTTTGGAGAATTGAGCTTAGAAAACGTGAAAGTCGATGAGAAACTTTGGGTCGCTTGCACCTATCCCCACATATCCCACCTTGCTGGAAGAAGTAAAAGTATAGACAACGAAAGCGGTGAATCGTCAGCTTTGAATATTGACGAGGGCGGTGAGTATGAAGACACTTCCCATCAACAGTCGACCTTTATAGGTGACAATACAGCTGATAATATGGGAAAGAAAACCACTATGGCAGCTAATCAATATGTCAGCCGTTCAAGATTTAGCGAATGTGAAAATTTTGTGGAGGATGCCAAAGACGTTATTGAACATTTCCATATGCTAAATTTCAAAATGGATAGTCTTGCAAAGCTAACAGAAGATTGGATACATCATAAAATAAGCAATTTTAGGTATTTAATGTGTCTGAACTACCTAGCAGGCAGGCGATTAGGGGACCCAAATCATCACCCAGTCCTGCCCTGGGTGATCGACTTCACAAGTTCATGGTCTGGCTTCAGAGATTTGACAATGTCTAAGTTTAGACTCAATAAGGGAGATAGTCAGCTGGATTTTACATTTGAAGCAATGTCTGATACAGAACATATTGCCCATCATGTGTCTGACGTGTTGTCCGATATCACATATTATGTGTATAAGGCTCGAAGAACTCCGATACACATCTTGTGTTCGTATGTTCGTACGAGGTGGGTTCCGAATGAATACCCACTCAGCATTGAGAGAATGTATCAGTGGACACCGGATGAGTGCATCCCAGAGTTCTTCACTGACCCAACCATTTTTACCTCCATCCATGAAGATCTTCCTGACCTTGAACTTCCAAGTTGGTGCTCGTCGGCTGGGGAGTTTGTAGACAAACACATGTCTGTGCTGGAAAGTGAGCAGGTGTCCTGTAACCTCCATCACTGGATAGACTTGACGTTTGGGTACAAGGTCAGTTCAGTTGAAATATTTTACTAATCTTGAAATGTTATATATATGTATTTATTTATCATGCATATATACACCTTCCTGCCTGATAAAGGAGTGAACTAACAAATTGTGAAAATTTCTAGCATTGACTAATAAAGCAAATCCTTGGCGTTTTGTCTTAGACAATAAACGCCAAGGATTTACGAATAATTTTTAGCTCTACTGATCAGAGATCAGCAGAGCTTATGCCGTGGTGCGGCGTCCGGCGTCCGTCTGTCCATCTGTCCGTAAACTTTTATTTGTACAGTGCTCACACTGGCCATTTTAAATTAATAGCCACACATTTTTTAGTTAAGAAAATAATAGCCAACTTTAATGCGTAAGAAAATTTGGTCAGTCGTAAGAGCCAAATTTTCAATCAGATTTTATAAGACTATCAGGGCCTCCTCTGGCTATATTTTTCTTTTTGTCACCACTTTCTCCAAGTGAAAGAAGTAGGAGCCTAGACTAGAATTTAAAATTTAAAAGTAGTATTCCAGGAACTCCTTACACATTTATAAAACAAAGAATGATGGATTAAATAATGAATAGAAATATACTTTATGTAACTGTCATATATATATCGTTTTTCTTTCCACCAACATGTATTTGTAAAGGACAGTTTTTCTCATTCGATTATGTAAAAAAAATAAATAAAAAAAAATCAAAATCCGAAATTATGTACCATCCGAAGTACTATGACACCGCACTTTCACGGCCCGAAAATTTCAAAACATTTAATCGAAATACCATCAATAACGAACTTTTTTCATGCATTAATGTGTTTTGAATGCCAAAAATGGTCTTTCTTATCAAAGGGGAAAGAAAACAAAACCCTAATAGTAGGATAATGTAGTTTTATGTCATTAATTGTCGATCTCAAAGTTGTGACAAATTGAAACTGCCGACACGAAGCCATGCACAATATTCAAACTTCTTATTGTTTCAATGTTTTAATTACTTTATTGCAAGTGTTTTCACAGTTCACAATACACATGGGAGTTTGCTACCTATCGGGATCATGATGGGATAGCTATTAATGCAGATGAAAGTAGCGACTATGTTCATAATAGTGCGTGCACAAACTAATTTCATCTCTTCGTAGTTTGTGTACAGAAAAACAAACAGGAAACTGTACCTACTGTTTGATGCGTAACGGATTGTCTGATTGGTCAATCGCCCGAAAGATAACAAATAACGGCATATCTGATTGGCTATTCGGTCCATTAATCACATGATGTTTGCGTGTATCAACAATGCCGATTATCCGACAAAGAAGTGCCAATTAAGGGAATTAACAACTTTTACAAGCGATAATTGATAAGCGCGTGGCGACATCACAGGGGGTGTGAACGGATTATGTAATGTTTATTGCGGTCATTTATTACTTGGGGTGTCAAACAGACCATTATACGAAAAATGAATAATAAACAAAAAAAAAAAAAAAAAAAAAATTAAAATAAAATAATCGCCATTTCTTGTCGACATTTCTTTAAAATAATCGACAGTATTATAAAATAATCGCAAATGGCGACCATGGCGTATGGTAGCGTGAGCACTGTTTGAAGCGACAACTCCTCTGAAACTACTGGATGGATATTCATGAAACTTTACAGAAATATTGCCCATAAAGTCTAGTTGATCCTAGCAAAAATTCATGTTGATGTGAAATCCAAGATTGCCGCCAAAGCTAAAAATAGAGTTTTAAAATACAAGTTTGTAGCGACTACTTCTTGAAAACTATAAGTGATATTGATATGGGACTTTTTCTAAAATGATCAGCATGACATGATGTTGATCCTTGTCAAAAATCGTTTTGATTCAACGTTAAACATGGCTGCCAGCGGCCATCTTTGTTTACATAGAGTTATATAGTAAAAACTTGTAGCGACTACTCCTCTGAAACTACCTGACGGATTGTCATGAAACTTTACAGGAATGTTGCTCTTGATGTCTAGTTGATCCTAGAAAAAGTTCAGGTCGGCCGGAAATTCAAGATGGCCGCCACAGCTAAAAATAGATTTAAAATAAATAAGTTTGTAGCGACTACTTCTTCAAAACTATAAGTGATATTGATATGGGACTTTTTCTAAAATGATCAGCATGACATGATGTTGATCCTTGTCGAAAATTTTGATTCGACGTTAAACATGGCTGCCAGTGGCCATCTTTGGTTACATAGAGTTATATAGTAAAAACTTGTAGCGACTACTTCTCTGAAACTACTTGACGGATGTTCGTGAGACTTCACAGGAATGTTGCTCTTGATGTCTAGTTGATCCTAGAAAAAGTTCAGGTCGGCCGGAAATTCAAGATGGCCGCCACAGCTAAAAATAGATATAAATTAAATAAGTTTGTAGCGACTACTTCTTCAAAACTATAAGAGATATTGATATGGGACTTTTTCTAAAATGATCAGTATGACATGATGTTGGTCCTTGTCGAAAATCGTTTTGATTTGACGTTAAACATGGCTACCAGCGGCCATCTTTGTTTACATAAGAGTTATATAATGAAAACTTGTAGCGACTACTCCTCTGAAACTACTAGACGGATTTTCATGAAACTTCACAGGAATGTTGCTCTTAATGTCTTATTGATCCTAGCAAAATTTCAGGTTGGCCGGAAATTCAAGATGGCCGCCACGGTTAAAAATAGATTTTCAAAAAACAAGTCTGTAGCGACTACTTCCTGAAATCAAAATCAATCAGTAGAGCTTCAAGGTCATTGACCTCTTGTTCTTCATGTCATTTTACGATGTCAGATAATTTATAGACTATAACATTATCCGACATTGTAAAACGACATGAAGAAAAAACAATATGGAGGAGTCCTTGTTAAATAAATAAAACTAGTAAACCATATAGAAACTGAGGATAATCTACATGATAAAAATAACATTATATCTGTGCTTTTTACTATTGAGTGTAAAAACTCAGTTTATTAGGCTCTGCATGAAAACATGGAATGACTTTCTTGGTTTTCTAAGCCTCGTCTAATAAATGTAATAGTAATTTATAAGGCACTAGCTTAATATTCTCTATATAATATATATACCTTGAGTTCTTGACCTGCATTTTGAATATGGACGTCTTGAGTTGCTAGGTTTCTAGTTTATAAGGAAGGTGTGTAAGGACTTTATATAACCCGAGTAAATTAAGTAGAAATATGGATATATTCATGATGCTTATCCCAAAAAGTATTTTAACTTGGTCGTAAAATGCTCATTACTGATTGGTTATAGAGAAGGCATTGACATAGCTCTGCGTAGGCACTGTAGCCCAGGCCTACAGCCTAATTTTCGGAAATCAAATTCGAAAAAGTCCAAAAATGCAATAAAAATTTGGGAGGGGGAGTGGGTAGGGGATTTTCAGGTACATTTTAATAATTTACCTTTCTATAAATCTGAAATATACGTCAGGAACACACCTTACGTATTATAAAATAAATACCCCTTTAATAATTTAAACAACGGGCCTATTCTGCCAATTTGTCCTAGCTATGCCCCTGAAAGGTGTTGCTATTAATCTCCAATCAGTACTGCTCAAGATGCCATGATGTATATGTAGTTTTAAATGCAGCAAACTAAACATTCAGTATTGTTTATGCTAAAGACATTAGGCCGACCATAAAAATGTGTTGGTTTGCTGTTCCCTACTTAACCCCGAAAAAGGGCCCTTTTTCCCAAAGAACTTCTTTACCACCACACATTTCTATAGTTTTGATAAGTTTTATAATATTAGCATCAATAAATGAACAACAATAACTAAAGTGATGATTGTTGTGAAAACAGATCACAACTGTAGGTCGTTAGGCTTTGTTTCATTATGAAAGTCGTCTTTATAAAATACATCTATTTTATTTGATAGTTTTGACAATTCCTATTACTGTATTTTCCAGCTAAGTGGACAGTCAGCAGTGAAGTCGAAGAATGTGTACTTACATCTGGTAGACCAGCATAAAGACCTGATTAATCACGGTGTTGTACAGTTGTTTACGCAGCCACACCCAGACAGGTTACCTAGCAACAAACTACTGTCCATTCTACCTCCTAGAGTGGGAAGAACCCAGGTTTGTCTTTAGATGCTGTAAATGGTTGTTGTTTCAAAAATGGTTAACATTTTTCAGATTTTCATGAAACTTTCAATAGCAATATGAACAGGTGTTGTGCATATGGTTGAGGAGTTCCAGTCTGATGTTTTTTCACAGTTACTGCCCTTGTTTGTCTGTTACAAAACATGTCTGTACTACTCCTTCTACAGTTTTCAATGGATTGTCTTGCAACTTTTAGGAAAATAACAATATGACTTATAAACATAATTTATAGACTGGTCAGAGACTTGGTCTGAGATATGATTTATAGGTATGATTTATAAGGTGGTCAGAAACATAATTTATAGACTTGATTTTAAATTTGGCTATTACATGTTATGTTAAGAGTTTTATTGTAAGATAAAGTATTAAAAAAAAACCTGATACTTATTGTTTAAGGCTTGATGGCACTGCTTTATTTACCGTGTTGCCATGTGGTGGGCACATAATAGTTCTGAAATAGTCTTAGATGTGTCTTCTTATGTTCCATCAACAATGTGAAAAACAACCATGTATTTTGTGTAATATGTGTTGGTTATGAACAGTATGTAAAGTCTGAGATTTAATATTTTGACTTGAGAATTATTGATAACTATAAACTTTAGTACTATACATTCATCTTCTATTCTATTCTATAAATTCATTTTATATTCTGTTTTTCTAATCACAACATTATCTGTTATAGACTCTCAGTGCCTCTGGATCATTTACTGTAACTGATAGGTAGGTGTAAATTCCTCTAGCAGATTATATTTATAGTACACATAGGATAATAATTAAATGAAAAATCGGTTATCCTATCTTGCATCTGTAAAAACAAAACATGGAGAAATATGAGCAGATGTTTACATAATTTACCTTTTTGTGTCACGTACATGAACATGGCAGACACTTAGAGATATCACCATTGGCATTGTCAGTAGTTCCGGGTATCGCATCCAAAAAAACGTGTCTCGATATATTGCGATACAAGAGACTTTATCGCGATATATATCATAATATATTTTCTCATGCTATTCTACTGGTAATTTCAATAGACTGCTCATTTACTGGTGTAATTTGACACCTAAAACATACGATGCAATATTGGTTGTGCTAGTGAATGAAAAACATTAAACAAGACAGTTCCAATGTTGACAGTGTCTGCTTTCTGTTTCGAATTTGTATTCAATGCCGGGTGATGTATTCGCAAGTGAGTTACCAAATATGTTGTTCTACCGGAGCACTTGACCGTAATTTTGTATATTTTACAAACAGCAACATTGTCTACTACTGTAACGCCTTTTATAAACTTTTTAAGCCCAAAGCGATCCCAAAATGGCAAACACCCGATTTTGCACTTTTGTTTTTACACATTTTTCAATCACCTGAATCGGCCATGCTTGTCTGAGTGCAATAATAAGTGAACACCAGATATCAATGGAAGCGTGTCTATTTTGAACTACGATGGTATTCACTTCCCAGTATGTGTATTTGCGATTGTTTTACAATCACGGGAACCATACGAAGGGAGTTAAAAGTAAATCAGAGTCTTAGATTACAATTTACTTTCATAATCGAACTTACATGTAGAGAAAACAATTTACTTTCATAATCGAACTTACATGTAGAGAAAACCGGTACGAACCGGTATGCTAAAAAAAAGCACGGTACATATTATTTTGAGGTTCGTATCACAATATACTGATCAACCAATAATACCTCACAGTACTAATTGTCAGTGTCATCAGAATCGTTTGAAGTTTACCAGTTTTTAATTTATTTTAGTTTTCAAATCAGATGGTTTGTGGAACACCTTTTAAATTAGGAACACCATCAATTCAAACATTTTCTTGTTGTCAATATCAGTAAATAATTATATTTTCCCCCAAAGAAGTGGCTGGGAGACATATTGTATTTGCTCATTCATTTCAGGCCAGAATTTTCAACTATTAAGCTTCCAACAGATTTTGATGCTACTGCTGCTCTTGATCACTTTGAGGCTTTACATTCATTTACCAGCAGAACTACTGAAACACTTCCTCCTTCCACTACTAGAGAAAAGGTATAGCCGTAAAAATAGTGAATAAATTAATAAATAACATGCAAAAGGAACTTTATCAAGGTATTGTGAAGAAATAATTGTAAATCACAATCGCTTTTTCCAGTTGATGGTTTTCCTATGTCAAAGTTCAAATAGTAATAATATTAATAACTTTAAATGCAAATGGTCTGTATCCATCAGACTACTTTTAAACACAGTTGTACATACATCACTGGAGAATAATGCGTTTACTTTCGATTCTTACGGATGGCGGGAGGTGTACAGTACTGGTTCTACCCAGGAAAAGTTGGAGGTGTGCCTCCACCACAAAAAATTGACCGTCATATATAACCTTACATGTGTTGAAAGTGACGTAAAACACCATACAAACAAACAAACAAACAAACAAACTCTACCATGAAGCAATGTTTGTTATTTACCTGCGGATAAACTTCATTTTTATTCTGAGTAGGTCTCGCCCCAGAAATTCATTTAATTGTTGATATGATGCCATCTGATGACAAAGTCCAATTTTTTACATTTGAATAAATGTTCTTTCCAAACAATGTGTTCTTAACAAGTAACAGCGTGATCCACATATCTTAACATTGTTTAATTGTGATGTTCAGACAAGGAAGAACAAGTTCTCAGATATCCATGACAACATGGCATCAGTCTGGTCTGATATGCAACAGTTTGGATGTCTCATGTGTGAACTCTACCTCGCACCAAAGTTACATGCCCAAAAGTCACGTGCCAGTCTGCATGAGAGATACAGTAGGATTGGTAGGCTGTGCGCTAAAGATAGAAACAACCTACCCAGGTAAGATTTGTAACCTCATTGTTATTCATGTAACCATATATTGATTGGCAGAATATCACGATAAATTCTAACGCTATATGATCCAAACTACGATACACAATATTTGTTTTAATATCTGGAATAGACACAATCGGGAAATAAAATAACAAAGAAAATTGAAAAATCAAAAACTTGATCACAAAATATCACTTAGCACTTTAACTTTTCCTTCTATAAACTCCTCTCTCAAAAATTCATTGATTTTGATGAGAATACATTCAAAAGATTCATAATAGCAAACTGGGATTGTACTAATTTATCCAAAATAAGAAATTGTATAAAAAGCTGTTTAAATTTAAAAATAAATGATTTTGTGCTTAAAATGTTAAAGTAAGGAAAATACCATCATTCAAAAGAGAAATAAATTTGTGATGGCTTTTGACATAAATGAAACGTAGATGCGTAAAACTTTTCATGATATGTGTGCCTAAAGTCGGGCAGTATTTTGTGAAATTTGCGCACTGTGTCAGTAATTCAAGATTGCTGTGTGTCCCTTTAAAAATGTATATGTTAGTGCCTGATCTCATCCAGTTTATCAGGGGAGGCTGAGAAAAAAATGAAGTCCGAGGGTTTAATTCTTTCGTGCCGTACCTGATAAACTGGATGAGATCAGGCACTAACATGATATTCTATTTATTATGTTGATCGTTTAAAATCATTTAGTTTACCTTTTTTTCCCATTTCTTTCCGTTCAAAAATACCCAGACGTATCAAATATACCCTGACGTCATCAAAAGAGGTGCCGACGTCAACAGAGGTGCACCTGACTGGATAGGAAAGTAACTGCCAAGATAAGATTTTATCTCAGGCACCCTGTTTCTCGGCAGAATTATACAGATCGACATGATAAATGTGAAACTGTAGACATGTTATAAACTGATAACAGTGAGTGCACACTTACATAATGCTTTGTTTTCAGAATGGTTCAAACTGCAGCTGATGTTCTGCTGCTGCTGGATGATTTCAAGAATATCAGTCAACAACCAGTCTCAGACAATTGTTCAGGACCCAGTCTACTGTTTGAGTATCCCATAGTTAATTCCCTCGGGCTGCAGCCTCCAACCCCTGCTCTGCTTATCCACTCATTTTCTGGTGTCTTACCATTCCCGGAATACTTTGCCGAACTTTATAGATTGCTCAATGAAATAAAAAACTTTGACCTTGAGATTGAACGAGAACGATACGATCTTAGTAAGTCAAAACAGGACAGACGGAAAATGGAAAAAGTATTATCTAGGAAGAAAGTAGATTTGATGGAAAAATATCTGCGGAAAAACAAAGGCAGCATATCCCAGGAAGGATATGAACTCATTTTGCCATATATCAAGGAACTTTTTCAGGACCCCAAAACCACAGTGCAAGCTGCCTGGTCTCTACTAGGACATGTCGGAAAAGATCTGGGACCATCAGAATTAAAAAAAAATCTGCTGCCATTTTTAATGAAACTTTTCAGCGGGGAGGACTCGACCCCCAAACACATGAAACTGTACCATAGATCCTTCTTAGTGCAACTGTTATTACATCTGGGGTTGGGCACATTCCTCAACAACTTCTGTACTCTCCTTGTGGAGGCAGCGGCCGGGTATAAAGATTTTGTGATCGCCAGGGATGACAACACTTCTCAGGATGACCTTGACGAAGACATTGATGAAGATGTGTTCCTAAGCAACCAGGCACAGATGGAGGAAATTGTAGAGTCACAGGAATCTGAACTGGATCCCTCAGATGGTGGGTATCATTTTGGTTTACTCAATGTTAAAACTTCCATTCAGGCTGATAATCAACTGGAGCTATTTGAGCTTATTGTCTTTGAGGCAAAGATTGTAGGTTTTCAACAAAATAAATTTAGGGCTATTCCATTAAAACATGACCGGGATCCCAGGAAGGCAATATCTGCGTGAACCCTATTTTCTGAAATTTTGTTCTTTATAAGATGAATGGCCACTCTTTTTGTGGTATTATCAATTAACAAATGTAACTTAAACATCATATGAACATTTCTTGAGAGTCCCGGAGAGAAAGTCAAACATTATTTAAATCCGCTAAGTTGTATGTAAAAATAAGTATTATTTGCATGACGTAGATACTACTTTTACCACTGTGTGACTGCACGGGGAAATGAGGTAAATCTGAATTGTATAGCTGCACAACTATTGCCAGATAATTGATAAATACATTTACCTGTGGATTAATTTACCTGTTCAAAGTTTTCTATGTCATCAAATAAATCTTATTCTCACTTTTCACAGATTATTGCAATGTGTGAATTGTAAATATATATTGTTGTGTATTGATTTCGATTTAAATAAAGATAAACATGTTCATGAAACAAAACATGGCCAGAGAACTTTAAACTCATTTTACATCTATGGGTGGGTGTTCAATTTCAAAAGTGCCTTCCTGGGGTCCCATGTATGTTTTTATGGAATAACGCTACTTTCTTACATTAATTAGTGCATTAAATTTTCTGTATTCTAAGGTTTAGTATCCCTTTTCATATCTGTCTTTGATACTTAAAACTTTCATTTGTGCATTTTGATGCTATTGGAATTTGGTACGAATATGTCATAGATTTTTGTAAAATATTTTTCATTTGTTTTTGGAGTGAATGTTTCAACTTTTTAAAAAAGGAATCTTAGTTAAATGTTTCAAAGATATTACCATATTTTGACTTTAATAAATAGTCTAACTGTTACTAAGCAGTGTTAAAGGCATTTCTTCAGATCATACAGAGAATGATGATGACACAGATGATAATACTTCCGATGATATTAAACATTGTATATATGCAGGGCCTTCCCCAGGTATTTTTAGCTCTACTGGCCAAGGGCCAGCAGAGCTTATGGGATGGCGAGTTGTCCGTCGTCCGTCCGTCGTTAACTTTTGTCTCGTTAAGACGATAGGGCCTTCATTTTTCATCCGATCTTTACCAAACTTTAACAGGTTGTTAATATCAATGAAAGCTCGGACATGTTCGAAAACCAGCCAGATCGGACCAGTAACAGTGGAGTTATGGCCCTTGATTTAGTTAAAAATGCCATATAGCTATATTTTGCCTCGTTAAGACGATAGGGCCTTCATTTTGCATCCTATCTTTATCAAACTTTACCACATTGTTAATATCAATGAAAGCTCGGACAAGTTCGAAAACCAGCCAGATCGGACCAGTAACAGCGGAGTTATGGTCCTTGATTTAGTTAAAAATGCTATATTGCTATATTTTTCCTCAAGACGACAGAGCCTTCATTTTTCATCCTATTTTTACCAAACTTTACCACATTGTTAATATCAATGAAAGCTCGGACAAGTTCGAAAACCAGCCATATCGGACTAGTACCAGCGGAGTTATGGCCCTTGATTTAGTTGAAAATGCTATATTTTGCCTCCTTAAGACGATAGGGGCTTCATTGTTCGTTCGATCTTTACCAAACTTTATCAGATTGCTAATGTCGTTGAAAGCTCGAACAAGTTCGAAAACCAGCCATATCGGAAACATTAACAGCGGAGTTGTGGCCCTTGATTTAGTTAAAAATGCTATATTTTTGCCTCGTTAAGACAATAGGGGCTTCGTTGTTTATCCGATCTTTACCAAACTTTATCAGATTATTAATATCAATGAAAGCTCGGACAAATTCAAAAACCTTTCATATCGGACCAGTAACAGAAGAGTTATGGCCCTTGATTTAGTTCAAAATGCTATATTTTTGCCTCGTTAAGACGATATGGCCTTCATTTTTCATCCTATCTTTACCAAACTTTACCACATTGTTAATATCAATGAAAGCTCGGACAAGTTCGAAAACTTGTAGGGGCTACTCCTCTGAAACTACTCAACGGATTTCCATGAAACTTCAAAGGAATGTTGCTCTTGATGTCTAAATGATCCTAGCAACTTTTCAGGTTGGTCGGAAATTCAATATGGCCGCCACAGCTAAAAATAGATTCAAAAAAACAAGTTTGTAGCGAGTACTTCTTGAAAACTATAAGTGATATTGATATGGGACTTTTTCTAAAATTATCAGTATGGAATGATGTTGATCCTGTCGAAAAATATTTTGATGCAACGTTAAACATGGCCGCCAGCAGCCATCTTTGTTTACATAGAGTTATATAATGAAAACTTGTAGCGACTACTCCTCTGAAACTACTTGACGGATTTTTATGAAACTTCACAGGAATGTTGCTCTTAATGTCTAATTGATCCTAGCCGGAAATTCAAGATGGCCGCCACGGATAAAAATAGATTTTCAAAAAAACAAGTTTGTAGCGACTTCTTCTTGAAACTATTAGTGATATTGATATGCTTTTCCTAAAATGATCAGTATGGCATGATGTTGATCCTTGTCGAAAATTATTTTGATTCGACGTTAAACATGGCTGCCAGCGGCCATCTTTGTTTACATAGTTATATAATCAAAACTTGTAGCGATAACTCCTCTGAAACTACTTGACGGATTTTCATGAAACTTCACACGAATGTTGCTCTTGATGTCTAATTGATCCTAGCAAAACTTCAGGTCGGCCGAAAATTCAAGATGGCCGCCACGGCTAAAAATAGATTTTCAGAAAACAAGTTTGTAGCGACTACTTCTTGAAAACTATAAGTGATATTGATATGGGACTTTTTCTGAAATGATCAGCATGACATGATGTTGGTCCTTGTCGAAAATCGTTTTGATTCGATGTTAAACATGGCTGTCAGCGGCCATCTTTGTTTACATAGAGTTATCTAGTAAAAACTTGTAGCGACTACTGCTCTGTAACTACTCGACGGATTTTGATGAAACTTCACAGGAATGTGGCTCTTGATGTCTTATTGATCCTAGCAAAATTTCAGGTCGGCAGGAGATTCAAGATGGCCGCCATGGCTAAAAATAGATTTTTAAGATACAAGTTTGTAGCGACTACTTCTTGAAAACTATAAGTGATATTGATATGGGACTTTTTCTAAAATGATCAGTATGTTGATCCTTGTCAAAAATTATTTTGATTTGACGTTAAACATTGCCGCCAGCGGCCATCTTTGTTACATAAGTTATATAATGAAAACTTGTAGCGACTACTCCTCTGAAACTACTTGACGGGTTTTCATGAAACTTCACAGGAATGCTGATCTAGCTATCAAAAACCTATCAGTAGAGCTTCAAGGTCATTGACCTCTTGTTTTGTTGTGTTGTTTTTTTGGAAAATGATGATACACTCAACTTGATACATTGTTTCCTTTGCTGTTTTAGAATTTTTTTTATCTTGTAAACAGTTCATTATATATGTGGTGAAGTTAAGCAGGAGTAATTATGTTATTTTTAAGTGAATAACATTTAAAAAAAAAAACACTTGAAAACGCAGTGGCGTGTGTTTTTTAAGCATCCGAAATAAGGACTATCCGGATTTACATCAACTTTTTACGCTGACTGTCTTACAATAACTTAACGTCTAAGTCATGTTTACTGCATCAAGTCATTAGCGTTTTCGAAAAAAAAAAGGTAGGAAATGGTTATAAGTTTATTTAAATGTTATAAAATTGCTGTCTTTATTCATAATTAATCGTTTTAGTTTGAAACACGGAAGCAAATTCAAAACCGGAAGTAACCTAAACTTATAATCTGATGTGGTTATCCAGTGAAGTAATAAGAGAGTGAATGGGTACATAATCGAATCTCGCATAATCACGTATGGCTAAAATGAGAAAGATAAGCGTCTCTGTACATGATCAGAAATTTCATCATGATCGCTGGGCGCTCTTTAAATTTGCTTAGAACTGTGACAGGTGCGCAGTTAACGTTATCAGTCCAATGTTTTGAATATAGCGGAATGGGTTTATTGTACCGGTAATCAGATTAGCTTTAATCTAATTGTAATTGCAGTGCCCCAGATAACTTTTGGACCTATTGGGTATTTCACTCATGAACGCCTGTGCACGAAAATTGCCCGAAGGGGCACCTGGGGTCTTCCTCCACCAATGGAAGCTGGAAAGTCGCCGTATGACCTTAGCTGTTGGTGCGACTATAAAATCCAATTCAATTCAATTCACTCATGAAATTAAAATTAATTAGTGAATTTCAAATTTTCAAAAATAATAGGGTGATTTGGGGATCAAATGTAAACAAGCAAGGTAACTTACCCGTCTTTATGTGAGCTTTATTGACTTGTTATTCATGGCACTTTGGTTTGTCAATGATTAATAATTATTAACAATTAATTTCTATAGAAACACTAATCACATGTGTTAATTTCAGAAGTGTTTCTTAACGGTAACTCGCTTTTCGGTTTACGTTCTCGTTTCGACATTTTAATCGTCTGCACAACGCAAACGCTTTTGACAGTAAACAAAAAAGCGCCCAGACGACTACACAATAGTATAGACTGGTATAGCATACATATTCAACTATATAGTGTTCTCTTTTACTGCTCCACTTTATCGATAATTATGTAACGTCCCAGTCAATATAAACACCGGAAGTAAAATCTGCTTTTTGTAAATATTGGAATACGCACGAAAACATCAATCCATCAATCATTTGAACACTTTGACTGTCGATACGCTCGAAAATTAAAATGTTTGAGTGAAAAGGAAATTGCTTGCGTATCTGGTACGCATGTCGGGGAAATTAATTGGGTATTTGGCAATTTTAATTCAGTGAAATACGCAGATACGCTGCTTATCTGGGGCACTGTAATTGTTACACCTTCGTTGCTATTTTGACGTTTAACTTCTATACATACACATATTCTTCCAAGGTTTATTAAAATCAGAGTTTATTATTATCAAATGTTGGTTAGCGATTGATGACGATTTGGAGGTCTAGATGCGTTTGCGGGCATACATGGCTGAAAGTAAGCCATTTCGACGTGAAGATTATCATTTACTGAAAGGAAGAAATAATTATTAAGTCTAATTATTGGATTTTTTGGATTTTTTGTTTTTGTTTTTTTATTCTTATAAAATAATAACATTTTTAAAATACTAGCATCCGTGTAGGTGGAACATATATTGTAACTTATGACACAGTAACTGGCAAGACCGAATAAGATAATGTTGTATAAAAAATATAATGTCACAAAAGAAATGTGTAATTAAAACACGTAAGTTGAGTTGGGTTTTAGCAATGTAGATACATCAGTTTAGCATTGGTTATATGCCCCTAATATTGCCGTATTAAAATGGCATAATAAATCAACTTGTTTAACTATAATATCTTTTAAATAAAAATGAAACATTTAACAGACTTACGCGTTATTTTTTTAATTTTTTTTTTTTTTGACAAATCCGAACGAACATAATCAACTTTCGAATGCGTTTAGTTTCACTAATAATGCACAATATAAATAAAATTAAAAAATATTACACAATTATAGTGTATATATCTAGTGTCAACACACCACGGCCAGTGTTTGTGATTTATGGCCTCTTTGATCTAAATAAATATCCTGTTTAGGACAGCCAATTAGCCACGGGGTACATACGGTACCCCGTGGCTAATTGGGCTGTTGATATATGTACCCCGTGGCTAATTGGCTGTTGATATGTACCCCCGTGGCTAATTGGCTGTTATGACTGGAATATTGGAGAAACCTTTATATCTTTTGATTGCAATTAACAACCTGCCATGAATCCAACATTAGCGACTCTTCAGTTAATTGTTTGTTTGCATGGTTATATATCTATGTAGATCCTATGTTTGTTTGCATGGTTATATATCTATGTAGATCCTATGTTTGTTTGCATGGTTATATATCTATGTAGATCCTATGTTTGTTTGCATGGTTATATATCTATGTAGATCCTATGTTTGTTTGCATGGTTATATATCTATGTAGATCCTGTTTGTTTGCATGGTTATATATCTATGTAGATCCTATGTTTGTTTGCATGGTTATATATCTATGTAGATCCTATGTTTGTTTGCATGGTTATATATCTATGTAGATCCTATGTTTGTTTGCATGGTTATATATCTATGTAGATCCTATGTTTGTTTGCATGGTTATATATCTATGTAGATCTTATGAGCTATGAAACCTTATAGTAATAATTACCATCTCCAGGACACTTATGGTGAAATGCATTGGAAAGCGCTTAATTGATACAGACATTAAACGTTGACATACGTTTAAGAACCATAGGACTCAATTTGATAATAAGAGTAGGGCACGGTTCCCGGATTCCTATTTATCCTTCCCCTCTCT